>JADDOH010006126.1:0-52202 GCA_016648135.1 Agrypnia vestita | reverse complement strand
GAAATATTATGTATCCAAATTAGAATTTTTTAAAAATTGCTTTTTTCAATGAAAAAACAAATTAAAAAATCAAAGAATTAACATATCAATAAACTTTTTATAAAAAAAATATTTTATTTTATTTTAAAATAATGGCTTTTCCAAAAAAAGTTAAAAATAAATAAAAAAAACACATTAAACAAAATAACAAAACAGTTTTCATAATTCATATCTGTCAAAAAATTATGAAGAGAAAAAAATTGTAATAGTGAGACGAAAATAGCTAAAAATATTCAATTTTTAAATATAATCTAATAAAAAAACTTTCAAATACACGAATTTTAATACAAATCGAGCTCGTTTACTTAAACGTGACGTCACTCTCGGCATCCAATGGAAGATGTTCTAATAAATATTTATTGGATTGAATGATGATTAAAATTTATTGAATTTATCGAATGAAATTTTTTTTTTGCCTATAACTTGTATTTAAAAAAAATTGTAAATGTACTGAAAAATATTATTTTATTAAAAATTGAAAACAGTGTAAGAAAAAATGGAATAAGTGAAGAATAATATTAATAATAAGAAGAAGAGCTACACTTTCATTAAATTTTGTCATCTAATCACAAAGCACATTTAGAAATAATACCCTTGAAAATAATAGTTACATTAAGAAATGTTTTAAAATAAAAATAAAAAATTATATTGAATAAAATAACCGAATAAGATATAATGTTTGGAACATTTAAAGCGATTTAAATTTATTTTCTGCTTAAATTAATGTTTTCACATTTTCCAAGTAAAAATATGGTAATGATGATGATAGTTATATTTACGGAAACAAATGAGGAATACTCCCGGATGAAAATTCAATGGATCGAAATCACGCGCTATTATTTTCGTGAAGACGATTTAAATAAAAACAGAGAAGACTTTGAAGGGTGGGAAAG
Source organism: Agrypnia vestita (assembly GCA_016648135.1). NCBI lineage: Eukaryota > Metazoa > Arthropoda > Insecta > Trichoptera > Phryganeidae > Agrypnia > Agrypnia vestita. The sequence goes on along the minus strand of JADDOH010006126.1, from coordinate 51,270 downwards.
TTTTTGTTGGAAAGGGTTTTATCAGTATTCAAAAGACTCAAGTTATAATTTAATAAATAACCATAAAAGCTAAGTCTCCAATTAATTGTCATTATATTTCATACTCGCAGAGAAAAGTGTAAATATGTCCGAAAAAAAGTTACATAAACGACTTTATCAAAAAAGGGCTGAAAACATTAAAAAATGAATGAAAAAATGATAAAGGATAAGAAGAAAAAAATGATGAATTTAAAATCATGCGCTATTTGTGCGTCCAAGTTTCAAATTCCAAAGTATCGTAAAACTCACAAAGATATGATATAAAAACAACATTTCACTCAAACGTGAAGAAGAAAACAAATGTTAAAATATCACGCGGTTAAGACTTGGCTTTTGTAATTTAAAAAAAAATCGGCTTATCATTTATACTTCCAGAGAAAATTGTAAATATATGCGGAAAGAGTAAAAAACGCTTAAAAAAGGCTACATATATATACAGATCAAGTTCGTTAATTTAAAGGTGACGTCACTCTTTGTTCCAATGCATGATTTTCTATCAAATATTGATTAAATTTACGTAAAAATATTAAAAAATTGAGCGCGGCATCCGCGCACGATGGGAGGTCTCCCAGTACTGAAGAAAATTAAATAAATCGTATTAATAAATACATTCCAGTGGGAAACGATGCGTTTCGGGAAAACAAAAGAACATCTAGAATTATCTATTAAATTTGGCGTCCTGTTTAGCTTATAACTTTTCTAAAAATAAAGATAAAAAAAATCTAAAAATACGGTCATCTATGAAAAGCTGGGCCCTACAAAATGTATTTTTTAGATTTGAAATTGGCCTTACTGCTGCGAAGCTACAGCTGAAATGGTGAAATTCGGATGTAAGCTTCCGTCACGATAAAAAGTTTCATTTTGGAACGATATTTTTTGCTACACTCGTTAGCTGCACTCTTCGTCTATCGAATGAGATATCGCCGGTGAATGTAGGCCTCCCCGTCTCCGAGCAGCATACAAAAATATAAAAAACGCCGAAAAAACGCACTAAAAAGATTGCCGCTGCTTGGACACGCGTCTGGAAGTCATTATTTTTAATAGAAAAGATTCGCACCGTCAAACGCCACGCGGTGATGCCACTTGCGTGTCTGTGCGTTTTTTTTTGACCGAGTTATTAAAGAAACGGATATGTCAGTTATTTTTAAATTGAATATTGATTTATGTAATTCTCGCGACTCGCGTAAACGGCTGATGACCGCCGAGTGCGGCTGAAAGAAAGCCGAGAAGACTCTGTCAATATATGATAACAATTCATATAACTGTCTTTAGATATCTTTAAAACTAGTTTAAAGTTTTTTTAAAACATTATTCATTCATAACCACATTGTTCAACTTTCGTTTACAATAATCAGTGCGCCAAATTCAAATCCTATTTATGAAATAAGAAATAATGCCGCTTTGTTATTCATAAATCACCGTAGGTAAGCAAGCTGTCAAAAACACGCAACGTTGCCAGTTTTACTTTTTGGAATGCAATACTGAAGTCCGATGACATTCATGTATTATTGTTTGTAAATAAATAAATAAGTAAATCCTATAATAAGTGGTCTTATGCGACATTTAAAATGAAGATATTAATTAACGAGCTATTCATACCCGGCGTGGCACGGGTTAAGGATTAAGTTGAAAATAAATTTGTGGGGTTAAACAAAGGTTTGACTCGAACGATATAGATTTGCATCGAAAATATATCAGAAAGGGGGGGGGTAAAAAGGGAGGGAGGAAATGTCACTTTTGTTACTCGCGGGGTCCTAAGGAATAAGTTTACAAATTTTGAGTCCGATCGGTCGAACAGTATAAATTTGCATCGAAAATATATCAGGGGGGGGAAGGGATAAAAAAGGAGGAGAAAAATGTAACTTGTGTTATCCGCCGAGTCCTAACGAATAAGTTTTCAAATTTTGAGTCCGATCGGTCGAACAGTACAGATTTGCAATAAAAATATATCAGGGGGAGGGCAGGGGTTAAATAATAGGGAGAAAATTTTGCATATGTTACCCGCCGGATCCTAAAGAATAAATTGTATGTCCGATAGGTCAAACGGTACAGATTTGCATTGAAAATATGTCAGGGGAGGGGAAGGGTTAAGGTTAGGGGAGGAAATGTCGCATATTTTATCCACCGAAACCTTAAGAATAAGTTTCCAAATTTTGAGTCTGATCGGTCAAATATTACAGATTTGCATCGAAAATATATCAGTGGAGTGGAAGGGTTAAAAGAATAGGGGAGAAATGTCGAATAAGTTACCCGCCGGGTCTTAAAGAATAAAATTCCAAATTTTGAGTCCAATCAGTCGAAAGGTACAGCTTTACATCGAAAATATATCAGGGGAGGGGAAGGGTTAAAAAAGTAAGGGAGAAATGTCACATATATTACTCGCTGTGTCCATAAGAATAAGTTTTCAAATTTTGAGTCCGATTGGTCAAACGGTACAGATTTGCATCTAAAATATGTCAGGGAGAGGAGTTGGGGTATGAGAATAGGGGGAAATTGTTGCCTACGTTAACCGCCGAGTCCTCAAGAATAAGTTTCCTAATTTTGAATCCGATCGGTCAAACGGTACAGATTTGCATCGAAAAGGGGTATGAGAATAGGGGGGAAATGTTGCCTATGTTACTCGCCGGGTCCTAAAGCATAAGTATGCAAAATTTGAATCGAATCGGACACACGGTGTGGATTTATATAGAGAACATACAGACAGACAGACATTGAGTTTTATAGGTACGCACACATTTTTTTTGTTTTAGTAATAAATTTTTTTATGATGACTTCCCGATAGGCGATAACCTTTAGTAAGCAAGTATTTTTAATATCATAATAAGTTATAAGCAAACCATCGACAAAAATAATACAAAATTATGTAATATTAGGTAAAGAAGTTGAAGGCATCGATTCAAAGATGGGGCCATAATATTGAAAAATGCATGAGAAAACTTGATATTAGGTCCTTACATATGAAATTGGCGTTTTGCCGTACTGGCAAATTTGATCTCAAATATCTTCTCTTTGGTTAGGAATTCCAAATCCAAATTTATACAGCTATTTACTCATGTATTTGTGTTTTGAAAATTATAATTCATTTGTTTTTTCCTCAATTGTTTTTTTCTTTTCGTCACTCAGTATACAAAATGAAAAACTTGAAATATCGCGTTATTTACGAGTACGAGTTCCACCGTGGCACCAGTGCTGCAGAAACGGCTCGAAGGATTAATGATGTGTATGGCGACGGTGCCGCAAAAGAAAACGCAGTGCGTTTTTGGTTCCAACGTTTTCGTTCTGGAAATTTCGACCTGCAGAACAAGCCCCGTGGACGGCCGGAGACCAAAGTTGATAATGAAGAATTGAAGGCTATTGTGGAAGCGGATCCATCGCAAACCACATCCGAGTTAGCTGCAGGCTGCGGTGTTAGTGATAAAACTGTTTTAATCCACTTGAAGCAAATTGGTAAGGTGAAAAAGCTTGAAAGGTGGGTACCTCACGAATTGAGTGAAGCAAATCAACAAACGCGCGTTTACTGCTGCGTTGCATTACTCAACCGGCACAATAATGAAGGGATTTTAAATCGAATCATTACCTGTGATGAAAAGTGGATCCTGTACGATAATCGGAAGCGCTCATCGCAATGGCTGAACCCTGCCGAACCAGCCAAACCATGCCCCAAGCGAAAATCGACTCCAAAAAAGTTACTTGTGAGCGTTTGGTGGACTAGTGCTGGTGTCGTTCACTACAGCTTTCTTAAATCTGGCCAGACGATTACGGCAGATATCTATTGTCAGCAACTGCAAACCATGATGGAAAAGCTAGCTGCTAAACAACCGAGGCTGGTTAATCGCTCTAGGCCACTGCTGCTTCATGATAACGCTAGACCACACACTGCACAACAGACAGCTACCAAATTAGAGAAGCTTCAATTGGAATGTCTAAGACATCCACCGTACTCTCCGGACCTTGCCCCAACAGATTACCATTTTTTTCGAAATTTGCATAACTTCTTGCAAAGGAAAAAATTCAACTCCGATGGGGCAGTCCAAACCGCTTTCAAAGATTTTATTGATTCCCGTCCGAATGGTTTTTTTAGTAAAGGGATCGATGAACTACCTATGAGATGGCAAAAGTGCATAGATAGCAATGGTATATACTTTGATTAAATAAATATATTATAATAAAAAAAAATCAGCTTTATGTTCCTCCCATACTAAACGCCAATTTCATATGTAAGGACCTAATATTTACCATTGGACGACACCAGGTGACTAAAAATGGTAGGGACGAATGTTATTACTATTATACTACTGCATGAGAAAGAAAATCGCCCAAAATAACATAAATAAATATGATGGTGAAATATCAAAATTAAAGTCAAATACCTCTACTACTATATACTATACTACTATATAAATAGTTTTTTATGTATACATTGTGTCACGAGATTCTAAAAATCAAGAAGAATAGCACATCATCGAAGGTACCCGGGCGGACTGGAAAATTCTGGAGGAAACCTACATGCACCAAAATACATCTAAAGTTTCTGGAACTCGAGCGATTATAAATTACGTTGAAAGACCGGACAAGTAAGACGAGACCATAGACAAAAAACGAGACGGCGATTCAGTGCGACCAGCGACAATAAATAGTGAATAAAGTGTTCAGCAGACGTGCGAATATTACGGAAAAACGAGTGTAAAGCATTACACAGATGGGCTATTATTAAGGATTGGTTCTAAATTGCGTGAATTAAAGAATGGTGAATGTTATCCACCACTTACCCAGGATCGTTTAATGTGCAAAAGTTCCTATATCGATCCTGCCCACTCATCGCCTGGTTGACAATTTTAATACATATTATCAAGACGGCATCGGTCGAATAAAGCGGTGAGAGGCAGCACGGCCGCTGAAACAGAAACAATTTCAAAGTGATCTATTTCTTAATCAAAAAAAATATGAAAAAAAGAATAGCGCTCTAATTAAATTCATGTCTAGGGACCGGTGATAAATAAAAACTTTAATTGTTTGATTTGTCGCCCACCGCCACGAACCCGCGACTATATTTGGCAGAACGTCACCCAAATAGAGGTAATTTTGAAGGGGTTTTAATTGGTTTAGGGAGATTTTGGGGTTTAACATTCTTATTTCTAGTAATAATGTTTATAAACATTCCATCCATGTTGTATACACAGGAGGGATGTAGGCGGAGACAGGTAGACACATACGCGGATAATTATTGGGGCGCTTCCTACTCTACATTTGAGGCCCACATTGCCGTGCCGCCCGCGCCTCCGCAGAAAGCGAGGTATCCAAATTCCGGCACGTGATATTTAAATTTATTTCGCAAATATAAAATAACAAACCGTTGTTTATACTCGTCTGTAATTCGTCCCGTCTCCGGCGGCAACCCCTTTCAGGGCATAAAGCATTCTGTTCATTTGTTTATTTTCTCAGCGGAGTCGTAATTTTGACTAACAAAGGTGTATCCGTCCCTCTCTCGCATGGCGGAGTTCAAAAGCTTTTTGAAAAACTCGTCCAGGACCGCGCCGCGCGAGTGAGCGGCCCGGGGCGCCCGGCGCGGCGCGCCAAATCGGGCCGGCCTTTTAATCCTTTTCTGTCAGCGACGCATAAAGGACGGATATTTTCTTATGATAATCGGACGCACGCTTTGCATATTATTGTGAATAAAACATATTATGTATGTGCGAAAATCTTTAAAACCGTGTACGCCACTACAACGATAAAATGATGCACGGAATTCGATTGGAAAATATAATTTCTTCAATAATAACAAAATAAACTTTGTGGTAACATAATTTGTATTAAGAGAAAGAAGACAATACTTTGTATAAAGCCACTAATTATTGAATAATTAATATGTCAGGTTCATCAGGATACAAGAGTACTAAAAATTAAAATTGAAATTATAGACATGAAAAAAAAAACAAAAACTGATAATAAATATATGGAAGTTAAATAACTAATGTAGAAATAAATTTAGTAGTTAACTATTTCCAAAAAGTATTCGGTTAATTAAAATATTTTATTTACTATTGACCCTTGTTCTAATTTCTATTAGAATTATCTAACTGTAATCCCGTGTTACTTTTTATTTATTTATTAATTTTTAAAAATAGAGATGTTAACACGGAATACGCGTCATATCAATATACTTACTATTTTAAAACTAAGTAAGCTAAACGCTTGTGTTATGAAAATAGGACTAGCTTGCTGGTCTAGTGTGAGGTTCGAACCCGCGATCTTTGGTTCACGAGGCAAGATTCCTAACCACAAGACCAGCAAGCTACCCTATGTTATTTGTACGTATGATTTCCAATTAATTATTATTAATTGTTAATATTGAAAGAATGTTTTGTTTCCCAAATATGATTACAAAATTCTGAATATTTATTACTATAAAGATATCTGAAAATGAAATTAATTTGGAAAAAAATTAAATTATTAAATTAGTGTTGATAGCAAATTTAATATTATAAGTAATCAAACCCTTTTTGCACATAATTACGTTTTTAATTTATTTTCATATTAGTTCCTAATTTGTTATTCAACTCCCACATTTTTATTACCCTGATGAAGATACTATTGGTCACGATACATATTTATTATTCAACAAATAGTGGTTTTATAAAATATTTCCTTTTTATATTATTTATCACATTAAACAAAGATATACACGCAAGGCTGGGTAGGCTTCTGAATTAACTCAAGCTTAACTCAAGCTCAAGATTAACTTCAAATCAAAAATGCTACAATACTTTGGAAAGGATGCTGTAAACCGTAGCAAGAATTCCATGACGATAATGATCAACGTGCCACAATGGGAAACAAAGAGATCAAAAAATAAATAGATGGATACGTTGTCAAACAGAACTCTAAGCCGTAGGACATCGTGTACAAAATCTTAATTAGCAGTGGGCGTGGCATTTAGTGAGAAAAACAACAACTTTTATGCCAAAAAGATAAGTGAGTGGAAGTAGTATGTAGCCTGGCCCAACGGCCTCTTGAATCATGGCATACGATAAGAAGGGACAGTGAACCAGAAATATCAGAGTCTGAAAGAAGTTGGGGAAACTATGACCTATACTGGAAGCAAAGTAGCAGAAAAGTTTCTTTCTGACTATTCTTCGCTAGTACGAGAACTTCTTTTTGGACACGCCGATAGCGGTCTTCGATAATTTAATTTTCCAAAGATAGAAACGTTCGTATGTTCTCATCATCATCCAAATCAGTCCTCAAGACTTAAGGAGCTTGAACTTACCGCCTTCCTGACTATTCTACTTTGTGTATCTTTCGCGGCTCCTGCAGATCTTAGCGCTGTCACCAAAAACTTGGTCAGACCGACGGGTGGGGTATCTTCTCCTTCCTTTTTCCTCAAGGTGACCCACCACAACAAGATTCTTTTCTTCACAAGGCTATCTTCCCCTTCGGTAATATATATGTCTAAAAAATGAAAGATTAGTCTCAGACAAATAAGTGGTTGAGAGTCTCATTGATTTTAAGTTCTTGTAGGTAATGCGGAGAGATTTGTGCGTCTTGCTGGCCCCGGTATGCGCAACATGTGTGTCCAACACCTTACAAAGTGTGCCTATCTCCTTGCTTTCAAAGTCTATGAATTCACACCTTGAGTGCACTTAACATCTTTTAAGCCTGACTTCGTTTTTTTTATATACCGTGGTTTTTCCATAACTCTTCAAGTCTGGACACATAACTTTTAGCCAAACATTTCCGTCGTTTGACTACTTGCTTGCAGCTATTGTGTCAGTTATTATAGATCCGAGATAACTAAATGCCTTGACAATTGAAGACCCCATGGCAAGAAGTTGTTAACTAACATTTTTGTCAAAAATGAGTTAATAAGCCCTCTAAACTAAATATTGTACGCTCTTTCCATTAGAATTAAATTCAGAACTTGAAAATAATTAGAACATGTTCAAATCATAGAGATAAACATGTTAATTAACATTTTTCATAAAAATCAAATCAGTTACTAATGGGAAGAACGTGTTATCTTCAACAATAACAATTAAATTCTGAAATTAACATTCCTTTTAATTTGATTGGTATATTTATGGTTAATATAAATTTTACTCTGGCAGTACTGTCATATATTTGTTTTTATTTGAAGACTATTATAATATGTACTTATATATTATTTTTCAATAATTTTAAATGGTACATACCATGTTTTGTATTATTAATTAACATGCCAAGTATTTTGTAATTTTGGATAATGGATGGTAAAAGCGGATGGCATTTGAAGGGTTGTGTGATGTTTGTGTTTTATCAATTTTAAAAAGGTGTTTATTCTATTAAAAATGAGTTCCAGAGGCGAATAAATAATTGTTAACTACATTACATAGGGAAAATTGGTATATTTTTATTTTTTATGCATAAATGCGTTTTTTTTACTTTGTAAATACTTTTTTGATATTTTAGTGACATAAATCAATAAAAATTAATCTTGAATTAGCAATGAAACTTTTTTTAGCAATAAAACAAATTAGCAATAAAACAAAAAAATTTCAAAGGCGAAACGCAAATGTCTAATTATCTCAAAACGACTTGAATGTTGGTTAACAACTTCTTGCCATGGGATCTTCAATTATTCGTAGACACGTAATGCATTCCATGAAACGCGCAAAATTCTTCTTAAGCAATATATCTCAATCAGCATCATAGCAATTTTTAAAGGGATAAAAAATAAACCATTTACATCGAAAATGCTAACGATATTACGATTTTTCTTTTATAAAATACCTATCTTTTTATAAAGCTTTATATTGCTTTCTCTATTAAATCCGCGTCATTCTCTTAATTATGTAAATGAACGGTTATCACGATAATAACAGAGTAATTTTCATTAATATGAAATGTGAAACGCGTCTCGCCTTCCTTACAAGATCGTTGTAAACTTTTCCATTTTCTTCCCCGCATAAAACTGGCCTCATCGCAATGAAACCCCTAGAAGGCGAAGTACCTACACAATAAGGCAGGGATAATATTTCCTCTGTGGGGTATTCAGCGCTACAGAATAAACATTTGCTTTTAATCGTCATTCACTTTCATTTGAATGAGGTTGAAACGATACGGCGAAAGAAAATATTCCTCCAGTTTACGAAATTACCATAAGAATCGTCCCCCGTTGGTTTGTAATTTGTTGAAGCTTATGGCGGGTACAAACATCCGACATCTAGCGGCAACCTCCGGTATTAAAACTTACCTACATTTTCCGAACAGAAATTTTTCTCATCTCGGTCCTGCCATCGTCATGAATCCATCCCAGCGAATCGATATGTAAAAAAATGGAATACTGCATTTTTAAAATATAATTGAGTACTTAACAAGTAATTTTATCTATAAAAAATGAGTAAACAAAGAAAATACACGCCTGGTATGAAATAAAATGATTTAGCGTCATTCTCAACCGTGATTGAAATGTTTATTTTTATTATGAATTTCCATCTTTTCAAATAAGGTTATTAGAAATATTTCAGGTTGCAGTCGAGAACTGTCAGTGAGGAAGGGGGTTTCAATAAAAACACAGTAAAAGCAATGAAAGAAGGTTTAAGCTCATATAAAAGCAAACACGATGAATACATAAAAGCTTCATCTCGCAACGAAATTATAAAAGCTCAAAACAAACGGCAAAAACAACTGCATGATTGCGTTTGTGTCCGTTAACCTGGTCGCGCCATATTACTGGCTAACTATTGAATATAATAACAAAGTAAAATTATTTAAATTTAATAATTAAATTATAACATTAATTTACTAAAATAATAATAAAATAACAATGATCATTATATTTAAAATTAAATTTATTATTAAGGTTAAGGGTTAAGTTGAAAATAAATTTTTGGGGGGAAACAAAAGTTCCATTGTTTTGCAAAGCCTCTATTAATTTTTTTTTCCATTTAATCAAGGCTGGGATGGATAAGATGTCTAGGGAAGAAATATGGCCTATTTTTTTCGTCGCGAATATGTATACAAAATTTGGGTCCAATCGGTGAAGCGGTGTAGATTTGTACAGAAAATATGTCTGGGGGAGAGGTTGGGTTGGAGGGGAAGGGGAAATGTCGCTTATGTTACCTGCCGGATCCTAAACCACAAGTACGCAAAATTTGAGTCAAATCCGACAAACGGCGAAGATTTGTATAGAGAACAGACAAACAGATATTGAGTTTTATAGATATAGATTTATCAATATTGAAAAGGTAGGTACCGGCGCATTTTTTTTCAAATAATTTCAGCGAAATCGAAAGAGAATATTTCAAAGAAATAGTTGAAGAACTTTAGGATATTTAAGATTTTGGACAATCAAATAGTAAGTACCTATATTTAAAAAAAGTAGGCGTACAAAAATATCCTCGTATTCGAATGCAACATTGTGCCAAAATTTCAAAGTAATCGTTAGAGAACTTTCAGAGATTAGCGTTTTTGTACAAAGGAACATTTACATTTTTAATTATATAGATAGATTTAATTTATCATTATATTTAACATTTAATTTAAATATAATAAAATTAGAATGATCATTATAATGGATGTTTATATTACCTACTTGAATTTCATTACATATTATTCTATTAGACTTTCGGGAGTGGCAAAACCTGTCATCGATAGGTGGAGTATTAAACAAACTACATTCAAATACAGAAAACCATAAAATAACTATATAAATAAAATAGAAAATGCATATTTAAAAAATATCCATTATTCAAATAGTGAAAGAACACAACATTAAACAATTCGGAACAAGTACATTTTTAAGATACCAAAATAACTTTAAAATACCTAAGTGCAATACCAAACAATATCAAGAACTATATATATTTAGGCATAAAGAACTTCAGGGATAAAATAATCTTCCTACAGAAATCAAACAGCTAAAAGACAAACGACTATTAAAAAAGAAATTAAATGAACATTTCGCAAAACACAATATAATATTTAAAAAAAAGGAGATGATAACGCTGATTTGGAGTCCAGAGTTTAATAAAATATTTCGAGAAAAATATTTTTGTTAATCTTTCATTTAATTTAGTTGACAATGGCAGATTATTATACTGATATTATATTGAAAGGAGGAACATTAATGGAAATATATATATTGCCTTAGGTAAACATAAAATAAATGAAATGCATTTTATCACACCATTTTCAGTAAAATATTAAAGAGGAAAATTTTAAATTCATGTCAGACCTTATCTAGTGTCATTTATAAATGAGAGTCATCTATATATTAGGTCCTTACATATGAAATTGGCGTTTAGTATGGGAGGAACATAAAGCCGATTTTTTTTTATTATAATATATTTATTTAATAAAATTATGTACCATTGCTATCTATGCACTTTTACCATCTCATAGGTAGTTCATCGATCCCTTTACTTAAAAAACCATTCGGACGGGAATCAATAAAATCTTTGAAGGCGGTTTGGACTGCTCCATCGGAGTTGAATTTTTTCCTTTGCAAGAAGTATCCAAATTTCGAAAAAAATGGTAATCTGTTGGGGCAAGGTCCGGAGAGAACGGTGGATGTCTTAGACATTCCAATTGAAGCTCCTCTAATTTGGTAGCCGTCTGTTGTGCAGTGTGTGGTCTAGCGTTATCATGAAGCAGCAGTGGCCTAGAGCGATTAACCAGCCTCGGTTGTTTAGCATCTAGCTTTTCCATCATGGTTTGCAGTTGCTGACAATAGACATCTGCCGTAATCGTCTGGCCAGATTTAAGAAAGCTGTAGTGAACGACACCAGCACTAGTCCACCAAACGCTCACAAGTAACTTTTTTGGAGTCAATTTTCGCTTGGGGCATGGTTTGGCTGGTTCGGCAGGGTTCAGCCATTGCGATGAGCGCTTCCGATTATCGTACAGGATCCACTTTTCATCACAGGTAATGATTCGATTTAAAATCCCTTCATTATTGTGCCGGTTGAGTAATGCAACGCAGCAGTCAACGCGCGTTTGTTGATTTGCTTCACTCAATTCGTGAGGTACCCACCTTTCAAGCTTTTTCACCTTACCAATTTGCTTCAAGTGGATTAAAACAGTTTTATCACTAACACCGCAGCCTGCAGCTAACTCGGATGTGGTTTGCGATGGATCCGCTTCCACAATAGCCTTCAATTCTTCATTATCAACTTTGGTCTCCGGCCGTCCACGGGGCTTGTTCTGCAGGTCGAAATTTCCAGAACGAAAACGTTGGAACCAAAAACGCACTGTGTTTTCTTTTGCGGCACCGTCGCCATACACATCATTAATCCTTCGAGCCGTTTCTGCAGCACTGGTGCCACGGTGGAACTCGTACTCGTAAATAACGCGATATTTCAAGTTTTTCATTTTGTAAACTGAGTGACGCAAAGAAAAAAACAATTGAGGAAAAACAAATGAATTATAATTTTCAAAACACAAATACATGAGTAAATAGCTGTATAAATTTGGATTTGGAATTCCTAACCAAAGAGAAGATATTTGAGATCAAATTTGCCAGTACGGCAAAACGCCAATTTCATATGTAAGGACCTAATAATATACTTTCAACTTATGAACATTTTTATTTTCATTAGGTTTAATTTTCTATAGTCTCGCGAATCGCTGCACCAATCAAACACAGGCGGAGTAAATAAATAATTATTCTGTATTCATAACGGTTATTGTGACGATTTTGTTAATTATATATAACCCTTTTAAGAAAATTTGAAAACGGAATAAACTGACCAACTTGACAGAGCGCCCTAATTAACCGAACGCTGGAAAGCAATGGAGTATTAACGTAATCATTTCCACGTCATAAAGCGAGCTCGGAGAGCGCTCTGCTAGATATTCTGCTGAATTATTTTACCTGCTGCAAATTAGGTGCGCGGATTACAAAGGCGCAAATGAAAACGACCGAGAATCTATTAGTTTTTGTTTCTTAACATTATTCGTCAAAAATGCGTCAAAAAAAAAATAGCCGCTCTTGTTGGTCTTGTGGTTATACTATTATTATTTGTATGAAATGAAGGTCTAGTGTTTATCTGATAGAGGGTGATTAGATGTAAGGTGTCTGTAAAGTTTGGCTTTCTATAAATGTTAAATTCAATTTCATTATTATTTTTAAAAAGTGTTAGATCTATAAAATGAAGTGTAGAATTATTTTTTATTTCTAAAATGAACTTTATGTTATTATGAAATGAATTGATTAGTTGTAAAAATGATGTTAGTTGACATTCTGATCCTGTCCAAATACATATAGGTATCATGAACATACCTTCTCCATAACAAAACTATATTTTATAACAAAGGTGAATTACAATTAAAAATAATTTTCTTTAAATTATTTACAAAAAATTCTGCAATTAATGGACTCGTGGGTGCTCCCGTAGAAAGCCCTTCTCTTTGATTATACATAACGTGTTTAATTGAAAATAATTTTGGTTCATACAGAGATTCAATAAAAAACTTAGATCCTTAACCAAATTATTAGGTAAATTTGATGAATTTAATAAATAAGAAATGATCATTTTACTTTGATTGATAAGTAGGTACATTCGTAAATAAATTGAGAATATCAATTGAAATAAGTTTAACGTTATTTGGAATGTACATATCCTTTGACGTTTCCACGAATTGCAAAGATTTTTTAAAGTATATAGTATTTGAAACATATTTAAATTATTAATAGTTTCTCTTATGAAAGAACATAATCAAAAAGTTGGCGCAGTACAGTGAGAAACCACTGGCTTTATTGGATTAATAATTTTGTGACTTTTCGAAAGAGAATATAATTTTGGAGGTTTTAGGTTCATTAACATTTAATTAACTTTAATTAATCAAATAAATCACTTGTAGTATTTTACAAAGCATTTTTAACATTTGTTTGAAATTTTTGTGTAGGATCCTTTGTTATTATTTCAAAATTTTCACTTTTAAGGTAATTTTTAGTTTTGAAAATAGTCTTCTTTGTCCATTATTATAATTGTATTATATTTATTATTATCTTCAATAATGTTGTTTAAAAATCTACTGCCAAATTTTTATAAGCATAAATTTTTCATTTTTTTTTTTTAAATTTTATTGTCATAATTTAAATTATATTTTAGACCGTTTGAAAGGAGATATTTTTCTTCTCAGGAGAAAATCATGTTTCGAAAAATTCTTGAATCGATCATACCATAGAACACATATCGTTGATTAAATCCATTTTACTTTTTGAAGTTAGTAATATAGAATTTGAAGCATTTCATCAATAACAATCTTTTTCTTGTACGCCTTTTTCGATGCAAATTCTATCTGATTCCATTTTATTGGGTGAAAGCTCATGAACCAATTCTGTATGTACCCATTTAAGGGTCAATTTGATTTTATTGCAATTTTTAAAAGCAGTTTTTAAATCTTCCTTTAACCACGCTTCTTTAGCCTTATTGAACGAAGTATTAATTTTTCTTTGTTATTAAATTTTTTAATACTTATATTTTTATTTTCGATAAATATAAGTGGATACACACAAATGATAAAATCAATTTTTTCAAATGTCAATCTTAAAAGTCGCTAAACCAATTGAAAATATAACAAATAAAATCAAACAGTGTGCACGCATATTTTAAATTTACAATTTCACCTGACGTCTTCTTGCGAACGAATTTAAGCACACTCAACGCATATGCTCAGATTATAATTACCGCTTGAATTCAATGGATATTTTTAACACTAAATATGAAGAGCATCGTCATATGGTGAGGCAGATACTAGAAAGTCGCCCCCCTCCCTAACCATGTGCATTGTATACATTATGAACCCTTTTATGTTTATGATAACGTTAAATTAGGAACAATAACTTAAACGAAACTGTAAAATTCTTTGATTTGTCATTCATATCAAATTGACTTATCTATTATGTCTTATCTGTGTTATCCTTTAATTGTGGGAGACATTTAACTCTTTTTTCTGTATTTTGTCCTACCAAGAAATTATGTCTCCCTGTTGGATGAACGAATAAATAAAAGTTAAAAATTAAAAAAATAAATAATAAAAAATTTCATTAACCGGGATTCTCCTTTCTATTTTCTGATATGTAGGTACATATTTTGAATTCTACTGGAATAGTATTTTTTCATTTTATAACTAATACATATTTAAAAATGGCATTAAAAAAAATTTCCATCCTAATGTGAAGAGTTCACTCATCGCAAAAATATTTTTTTAAATGGATCAGATATTTATTATTGAAAGTAAATTGTTTAGAACATTTATAAAAAATTTCTTTCCATAACAGATTATTCGTTATATTCTAATAAATATATAAACATTTCAAAGCAAGAAAACACTTTGTGGCTTGATATTATAAGAGATTTTAGAATAAATTAAATACTAAGTTTTAAATCACTTTATTGCTATATGTTTTTAAACTAGTTTCGGTTGGACTCAACCTTCTTCAGGACAATTATAATATTTTATAATATAGAGTAATTATCAATAATATATTATAATATACAGTATATATTATAATATTATAAAATACAGTCTATATTATAATTGTCCTTAAGAAGGTTGAGTCCAACCGAAACTAGTTGTCAAATATATAGCAATAAAGTGGTTTAAAACTTAGAATTTAATTTATTCTTAAATCTCTTATAATAAATATATCATTAACTGTTCGTGCACCAGTGGAGAATTCTTAGATATTAATTGAAGTCTTTTGTTACGACTAACGGATACTGGGCAATATAAGCAGGGAAAGAGGAACTTTTCGGAAGCAATAATGTTAACATATGAGAAGTATTAAAGCAATATCCAAAAAAAATAATTGAAAGCAGTCACCAAGGATTAGATACTAATTTAGAACGTACTGAATTCGAGATTTTATAGGAAGTAAAGCTATATCCCTTCCAAAATTTTATTTCTAAATCACTATTAAAAGCAAAGGCAGCAATATTCTCATAGAATAGAAACCAAATATAGCAATATCCATTTCAACCAATCAACCCCTAAGGATGTCAAGTGAAAAAATGGCCATTTGATCCTAATGTGAGAGATTATGTCGATTTTAGACTGAAACATCATAGCAAAGGCAGCAATATCCAATTATGTAAATTTTTAGCAGCAATGTCTAATATTTGGTAGCAAACACAACAATATCCATATTTAAATGTTAAATATTTATGTGTATACCTACACGTTATGACGTGAAGTTCAGATCCTCATGACCTAAGCCCCTCGTCATCACCACCTAGTTCAGTCGGAGAAGAATGGGACTAACCTTACTCATTTACTTCAATCTCAGGGTCCTTTCGGTGATGTGCGTACTGAACTCTCTCTCGAGCCGCTTCAGGTGCCTCTCATATTAACAATTTCAAGTTGCAACAGATTCACAAAGATGGGTTTACATAACGAAAAATTTTGTGCAGTCAACATAAGAATTTATTCAATAAATTTAACCAAACAAGTAACTGTGCCGCTGAAGGCAACCACAGCTAATTTGCCCGATGATATTTTACTAAGATTATTTCACTACTTCTAATTTAAAATAAACTGGCCATTCCCCGACACTGTCGACAGCGGCCGCTCAATTTAAAAGGAAAGCAACATAACCTACAATTTGAGAATTCTACTGGCGGTAACGCCATCGCAAATGTCGTGGACCGAGGAAATTCATGACGCTAAAGATTTACATTTAAAATGCATAAGACACAATAATGATACATAATAACGCATCGGCATAATGCTTGAAATGTCCTTATTGATGGATTAATCACTGATGCTGCATATTTCTTCCAACCCTCGCCGCTTTATAAAACTACATTATGCCGCGACGTCTCGCGAGGCTGAATGGAATGAAAGGTATTTGAGATGAGACTGAGATCAGAGATTACCAATTTCTTCTGCGTGCGAACTGCATCGTCCAGAAGACGGTGGGCACCTGCATCACGCCATGGTGTGTTCCTCCAGTTCAGGATAAGATCGGTATCAGTGGGTCAATGGATGCACGTTCTTACGCCGCCATGTGGTCCCCTGCCCTTGTGCTGGACCTCGCTCTCAGCAGGCCGCACGCTCGACATTCGAAGACGGCTTCACAATATGATTCCGTCGCAGGAATTCTGGTATAAAATTCAATTATTAGCATACATCTACAATTTAACAATGTTATTACGATGCTACTTCAAATTGCGTCTCTCAGTTCACTGCTTACCTCTCAAAAGGGTGCGAAGGATTCACGTCTTATGCGTCAGAGTGTCAAAATCCGAATAACGCCACCTTGTTCCATTTCGAGTGATAATGCAGAGCCGGCCGCTAAAAGTTCGGAAATGTACACGGCACTGATTATGCACACACAGTACCTAGGCGGGTTAACATTGTATTATCTGCGCAATATTACGCGCAGTGATTGAAAAAATTTTTTTTTATCAAGTGTTCCGCGAAGGAGTGTGACGCATATGATTTATTTCGTCACAACGTATATAAAAGAAAACCTAAATTGGAAATGGTTTTTAACCCTTTAAAGAGCATGTTTTTTACTAATAAAAACGGAATATCACATTGCACATAACACATTGTTTCGAGAGATTCGGAGCAAACTTCACGTTGCTCGACGATTTATCAACCAATGAACATTCTTGAGAACGTCTTGTGTAACTAAGCTTGATAATAACTTATTGACCTAAAAAAAATTCCAATAAGATGTAGATTTCATAGACTCCAGAGCAATTTGAGAATCGTGCGAATTCGAATGAAACTTTGTGTTAAAATTTCAAAGCGATAGTTGAAGAACTTTCAGAGATTAGCGATTTTGTACAAACGAACATTTACATTTATATTTTTATAGATAGTAGGTACATAAAAACAAAGTAGGTATAAGTAGCTTATTGGTCTTGTTATAGATAGTAGATACATAAAAACAAAGTAGGTATAGAGTAGCTTATTGGTCTTGTTGTTGAGACTCTCGCCTCGTGATCCAAAGGTCGCAGGTTCGAATCTCACTCCAGACAAGCAAGTTAGTCCTATTTTCATAGCACAAGCGTTTAGCTTAGTTTGAAAATAGTAAGAATATTGATGTGACACGAATTCCGTGTTCGCATCTCTATTCTTTAAAAAAAAAAACATCCTCTTATTCGAAAGCAACGTTGTACCGAAATTTCAAAACAATCGGTGAAGACCTTTCAGAGATTAGCGATTTTGTACAAACGAACATTAAATTTTTTATTTATATAAGTGGTAGAATCAATTATAAACTTTGGCATAAACTGCTACGGAATGACGTTTCGAATATATTTAGACAAAGTTAAACAACTACAAACAAGAATAATTAAAAGTATATCACATAAAAAACAAAAAGAAGCACGTAAGGACCAACCGAAAAACACTTTCAAAACATGTAAAATCTTCAAAACTGATTCAATTATTATAGATTGACTGGAAAAACACGAGAAGAACAGATTCAAAACCTCATGAAAATACGACACGGCAAATAACGAATAAAGATCTAGAAATAATAAAAATCAAATAAATTTTTTATGGAGATAGGACCAAACAGTGCGTAATTCCTAAACTGTTCAACAAACTACCAGATTTAATAAAAAATGAAAAGGTACAAAAAATATAGAAATTTTTTAAAAGAAGAATACTGATTAATGTTAATTAAACTGTGAAAAATTGGTGATTGTTAAAAGCATAATTTAAGTATTGTATTATCATTATGTACTTTTCAATAAACATTTACAAATATTTATTCTTATTTAAATAAAAGCCTAGGATTTTTTTTATTAACAGATCAAGTAATATTAAACCAAGATTGCATGTACATGATGTACCTACTGAAAAAAAAATTATAAGCATTCTAAACATTAACTGCTTCATAAAAACAAAAAAAATCAGTCTAAAGTATTTATATGATTTTGACTTATATGATTATGAATCATTGTCCCAATTGGTCAAAAAAAATCCATACATGAGGTTTTCTTTTTGACATTGACATTGATAAATTTTAATTGATTTCTATCACTTTAATGAACAATAACAGTATTGTCTTTATTTTTTTTTACACAAAAACACCGCTCTGACCCGTGCAAAAGCAAAAATCAAGAAACAATCCGAAGTAAACAAAACATGTTCCGACAGGCTCGCAGGCGGCTGTTGCAGCTTGCACGCGAATCAGCTGTACAGTAGCCGGCAAACATTTTGAAATTTTTCGGTGTAGTGGGGAAGGGAAGTCCACCCACGAGACCCAAATTTTGTCTTCTGCGCATTCCTCCACTATGCCAAAAATTTTCAAGAAGTTTGCCGGCAACTGTACTTAAATGAAGCGTTACGGAAATTGCCGAAACCGTGATCGGCTGGCAGACTACTTGGCCTCTTTACAACCGACTAATCGGCTAGTTGGCTAGTCGGCTAATCGGCCAAAGTCATAGTCGTACATCTCTAATATTTACTCCTAAATTGAGTTGAAATTTAATAAAAATTATATTTCTACAGTTAATGCATATTAAATGAACCACGGCGTTGTTTGCGAATTAATATATGTACTTCGAATAATTCAAGCATTTAGCAGTAAATTTTTTGTCTCCTTTTAGTTTGCAATGTCCATATCTTCTTTGCTTTGCTTTGCCCTTACCTTTACCTCTTACGAAGCTATTTTTTTATTGATTAGCGAAGATATTTTTTTCACGGAACTCTCTTTTTTTACCCGCTGCGCTGTACATTAGATTTAGCTCGCAAAGTATCCGAAAGAAATGTGTTAATGTAAATGATACAATCTACCCCTTCCCCGAAAGTCAAATAATGTCATAGAAATAATAATTTTTCGTAAGAGCAACATTAGAACTGTCAAATACGAATGCTTTCAAATTTGAGACATTACCCAACATAACCTCGCTTTCTCATTATTTGTATAGTAATTTACCGGTTTAATACGAATTTCTTCTGTCATGTTTGTTCGTCCCGTATGGTGTTTTGTGAGTATGTAGAAGAATTTATGATAAATATTATTTATAATATCAAAAATTGCGCACTGTAAATCCGTTCACAATTAAACGTGTTCTTAAAAGATTATAAAATATGAAAATTATTTGTTGCAAAAATTGTTCACCAATTTATTTTTCTAACGCATAACCTTTTTCTCAATTGAATTCCGTTAGAAAACAAATTAAAATTACTTCATTCAAAATTGAATTGAAATATTTGGTTGAGGAGATATTTATCTGTATCTGACTATTTCTTCTTGATACCTTTTACTTTTTTAGTGCACTTATGACCTTAGTATGTGCTGTAAATTTATTTTAGATTTAAATATACTTTTCACAAATGTCATTATTTAATTCTCGTTGCAGGTGAAATTGGACTTACGATCAGTAAATAATAAATTATTATTAAATACTTTTTGTGCCAAAGGTTATAGCCGATATACAACAACACAAATTGATAACCATATTATTCAGCGAAGTAATATATTTGGATGTAAATTGAAAAAGAGTATTACGATTCAACCATTGTCTGTTTTCTGTTCAAATAGCAATACAGAAATTGTTAAAATGGATATCGCAAGTATTGAAAAAAATGCTCTTTCTGATGAGAATGATATCAATTTGAATGAATCCAGTGGAGTTGATGTAGTTTTCAAAGAGGTTAATTGCGGATCTGTGTCAGAAGTCAGAAAGCGTAAATTATCTGATGATATTTTATCGAGTGACAGAACAGTTGGAACTCAGTGTGGTACTTGGAGAGGCGAGGAGGAGGATGGAGGAGAAATTGTTGTCTTAGGCAGGAAACATAAGCAAGTGAGTCCTGTACCCACAGAAGAGGCTGACCAGGTTGAGAACATTCTGGACGTGTGGATAGAAGAAAATCCTGCAAATAAATTGCAAATTTTAGATGATCAGGTATGTTACTATGAACATTGATAACTTTAATTTATTCGTATCTCTATTTTATTTTTGGTTCATTCCTTTAACATTCTATATTTTGTTATTTTATTTAAGTGAATACAATGTCATCTTTTAGTGGCGATTGCATTATTTTTCATTTATATTTTCAGTCTACATGTGCTACTGTTTTTTTTTTTTAATAGCGCTGATACTGCCATCTTTTTATTAACGGTTGCACGATTTTTAATATATATTTTTTGTGGTTACCGCCATCTGTGTCTTACCAGTTTTTTTTCACGCGCTTGCACTGCCATCTCTCGGCGTGTGGCTGCGCTATTACGGTTTGTAATTACTGCCATCTATCCATTCGTAGGTAAACTAATTTAAAACGTTCTGAATTTTGTAATGACCAATACGGTAGGTACCGTACATACATCGAAATTGGTTTGTAACTTGTTAAAATAATACCACGATAGATGTCTCATTTCGGCTTCAATAAATTTAAACATCTATGTATTTGCCAATCTATCAGGAAATCTGTATCTGCGTCATAATCTGTTTTAATTGGGTGAAAATAGTGAACTGAGGAAAATAATTTATCACTGAGTACCTACCTACCTACTTACAGGTCGCTGTCGTACGCTGTCCACTATTTCATATGTGGGGGTATAAAAGAAAAGGCAGCAATATCCATAAAATAATAAAAATGTTTTGAATTTCGTCATCGAGGATTACTAATTTAAAATGTACTGAATTCTAGATTTTATGTATCTATCCTTACTAAAATTATGTTTCCTATAAATTTGTAGGCAATGTTTTCCTGTAAAATCTCAAATTCAAATACGTTACAAATTAGTAATCCTCATTAACTGCATAATTTTTTTTTTGATATTGCTGCCTTTGCTCTTATACCCCACATATGTTATTTTGCTTTCTTTCTAATTAATGTATGTTTTAACTTAATAATGTTGAATCTTTTTGCCTAAATTGGCTGTTGATCGTGGAAAGGAGTGTATTAAAAAAGCGAGAATTGACATTCTCTTTTTCATTCATTAAGTACAATCAATTGATGCCATATAGACATTGCTAAGGAATTCAACCCCGAGCCAAACTGCTTTCCCGTAAATATAGTTTACTGAATATTGTTTTTTTTCTATTTAGGTAAGTTATCATCTTTATTATCATCGTCATCGTCCCTCGTGATTGTGGGTCCTCAGATGACTGAAGTGTCCAATCTTGTGTAAGTAAGGTATCTTTGAAAAAAAATATGGTGCCTATCTAGGGTGATTGTGCTAGTAGTCGGCCATTTTACAGAAAAGTCATCTTTGGACTATCATTGTAAGTTCATTTTTGAAAGGTGGTTTAGAAAAACACGTATGTATTAAAGAACAGGGTGTTTACTTTTATTACATTTATTGCTTTTTAAAATCAGCCTAACCATAAAAATTAAAATAATATTTTAATGAAAAATGGCTGTTTTGCCAGTAGTCGGTCACCTATGCGTCAGTTGTCGGCCACCTATGCGTCAGTAGTCGGCCATCAGATTTTAGCACAGGGCCGCCAGACGTCCTTTAGAAATTTGCGCTTACAAGCATTTTTTTTTCAATTTGTACTTAAATCCTTTTAAGCTTTTCGACAAATCGTCTGAATTTGTTCATAGGTATGTTTAAAATACACTAATAATCACAAACTAGAAACTAGAAAGAGAATTATTTTTTCGATTGGGCATTTTAGTTATATGTTAAAGCCGCTTTCATCTCCATTAATAATCTGATTAAGGTCCTCTAATACATTTTCATCGTTGTTTTTTATTATATGGGTTTTCAAGTCCTTTAACCAACTTCTTATATAATTTGCGTATTCTTAGTACCTACGCGCTAATAATATTTTCCGCAATTCTGGCAGGCATATGATTAATAAATACCATCTTTCTCCCAGTTTTTCATCTTAAAAACGTGTTTTTATTTTTTCTGTCTTCACAATTTGCTGCACAGTAGTCGGGGTTCTTCTTTTTTAGAGGGAAATGACATTTTGCTAATGCTATCACAAGATTATTAAAGATTCAACAATTTTGTTTTCGTCAGATAACGATATAAAGTGATTTGGTTCAATTTGACGTGTTTTTTCCAATATCCATCCCTTGATGCGGTCCTGCAGTTTTGCCCTCGGAACATCAATTTCCAAACAATTTTTGATAAGCCGCGCGTAATTTTTCCCTTTTCTTACTGCTTAAAGGGGTTTTTGAAGGCTATCATCAGTATATTGATGAAAAACGTATTTTATATTTAGTCGCCATTGATACAAAATTAATAATTTCTATCTTTAGTTAACATTAGGATGATAAAAGATAAATTTCATCTACCAAAACCGTTCTAAGACGCTGCATGGCCGACTAATGATACATCAATTTTAACACGTCAACCAGTTGTCGGCCCCACACTTCGAAGTTAAAAAAACATATTATCAGTGTGGTAATTAGCGGCCGACCACTGGCTATTAGATAGTAGTGCTATTTTCACTAACATATCACATAAAATCTTAGTAAATTTTGTGTCATTAACAGCGTGAGAGACAAAAGTAAAACCAATATTCGCCGCCAGTAGTCGGCCGCCCCGGCCGACCACTAGATTTTGTAGAAAAAATTGTCCCAGTAACCGGCCGCACGAGTTTCAACATAAAAATATTGAAAATGTTTGTTTTATCATTTTAACTCGTAAATTTAGTTCATGTTTTTGCCGATAAATGCTAACTCGTAAATTTAGTTCATGTTTTTGCCGATAAATGCTACTTATACAGTGACAAATTAATTCAACTTCTACTTAAAGTTTGAAAATTTTCTGTTTGAAATGTTTTTTGTGTCTTGAAATGTTTCCGAAAAACCAGAATCAAAATTGATAGCTCATAACCACCGGCATATTTTTTGGGTCTACTTAAATGATACCTAAAATAAACGCAAGATGGTGCAGTTTTGTGTTTCTTTCGCGGAATAGTGGCCGACTTCTTTGCATTCAAAAATATTATTGAATTATATTGCGAGTGTCAAGTTTATACAAGTTGAAGTAATTGGTGGCCGACTACTGAAGGTGGCCGGAACACTGGCGAAATCATCCTATACAATGATGATTGACAAATAATTCCAAAGTGCAGTTACGAATACAATTCATTACGAACAATATTTCCGAAGCAATAACTAAGCTTAAAGGCCTCGTAATTTTGTTATGATTTTATTTTAATGCCCCGAAATTAAAGCGAAGCTCTAAGCCAAAATATTAATCTCGAAAATTTCTAGATATGTACCTATTAATCCAGGGATTAATAAATACTGTAAACTTGGCCAGAATCCCTGGACATAACTCACAGGTTGAAATCCATCTTCATTGTTTAGAAAATTAAATATTCATGATATGGATATCAATGTTTGGAATATTTCATATTCTTCACGTGCTTCTTGGTTCACCTTGTTTCAATAAAGTTTTGTTATTATTATTGTTTTGTTAAATTTCTTGGAAATATTGAAATCAACCGAGTAAGAAACTTCTGACTATTAAAATACAGTCATTGGGGCATAAACTATCTAGATAATCCATGTGTATAATATATGCTAATAATAAATCTGACGCATGTACAATGTTTGAATTACCATAGTTCTGATTAGAGTGGTCTGCATGATGGAAATAGACTTGTTCAGATCCTTTTTTTGTACATGTATTTTTTGTGAAAACATATTTCACAGTTTTTATTTAAATTATTTAATTTGATTTTATGTTCCTGAATATTGCTTCTAATTTGATATAATTAATTTAATATCATTAATTCGCAATAACATTTTCTTAGTCACAAAAAATAAAATAAATAGTAGGCAGTTATTTTCAGATATTCATTGTAATAAGATCACTATACAGATGTCTCATAGTTAGAAGCAAAAACTTCGGGGGTGTCTTCTTCATTCAAATTTTAATAGAATATTTTCGTTTACACTTTGGGTGAAATATTGATAATTACGGAGATAAGCGACATCAGAGTTTGTATTTTTCAATATTTCTAGCTTATCTTTTGTAAAAAGCAAGACTATCGTGAAAGTAATTTATGTCGAATATTAAAAATTAATTCTAATAAAATGATTAAAACCTTGCAGAAATTTGAAAAATATTTTTTTTTGTGAGGTAGTTGTATTTTATTTGACCTGTATTAAAGAATGTAATGAATATTAAATATTCCACGTAAGTTATAGTGATGGTTCAACGATTTACAGAAAATAAATCAGAAATATTAAAAAAAAAATGGAACCTTTGATGTCGTTTATGTGCGTAACTGTCGACTTTCCCTCCAAAGTGTAAATTATATTGTCACGTGCCGTGGCCACGAGAGGAATGAATGAAAACACAGGAAATTAAGTAGTAAATTAATACTTTAACAATATTTTTATATGAAAATATGTTCTAAAAACACAGTTACTGGATTTGGTCCCCAGATGAATGATTAATTAATCTAGTATAAATTATAGAAAATGTTCTTAGAACATACTTTCATATAAAAATATTGTTAAAAATATAATATGCTGGTGCACGATAGGAGTTAAAAATTGAAAATATTGATTTTCAGGCGTATTCTAGTAGGTATGTAATATTCCGGTGGAATATCATATATACGTTAAAAAGGAATATTGCTAAAAAAATTGCCTTTGAAAAATAAAATATAGAGGTATCATTACCAGTTGCGAAATCTATGCATACTAACATGTAAATGAGAAAAAAATAACAACAGATGTTATTTTGTATTGTGTATTATTGTATTAAAGCAGATTTGATTTATTTAGTCACTACCGAGATTGTATCCACGAAATTCGTACTCAAAGGCAGACTAGAATAAGAAATTGTCAGGAATTAGATGATAATAAACGTTTACTTATTTTGTAAATTACATTGTTATAAACTCCCGAAGTATATTATTATTCAAAATGTCTTATATTGGAATCGACAAGAAATATTTATACATACATATATTTATATATAAATATAAATATAAGAAATAAGACGGCATTTAATTATTTCTCTGTTTATTGACTGAATAATTTCCGCAAGCCCCGCATGGTAGGCGTATTACATGGGAATATTTACTTATGTACATGCGCATAGGTTCATGGGTATTACGACCAGCATACAGTCAGACAAAACTGATCAAGCTCGTAGTAAAATTTATTATAATTTAATAGAGTAATCACATTATAAATTCTGTCCACACGATTTGACCTCATAAATAACGTTTCGTGGGACCGCAACTCAATTGTACCACAACAAAATGTGGTCGATAGATTTGTTCTTGTATTCGGTGATTTACTAATAACTATGGTTTGAAAAGAAAACAATATAGCTGCAATTCTCTGCATCTATTTTATTTCTTTCTTCAGTGTACCAAATCATATAGCGTTCTAGTATCTTCAAGATGCTTTACTTTTTTAAATACATCCATATTTATTTTACGAAAAAAAAAACACAAATTATTTTTCAGACTTTTAATATATTGTTAATATTTGAAAATACCAGAACTGGGGATATTCTATTAATAGAAGAATTACTATAGTATAACAGATATACTAACCTTGCTATGATCATCTCATTCTGTTTTCATCTATCTTATTTTTTTATTTGAAGCTAATGGTAGAGAAAATGGGAGGGAAATATCTTTTCACATTAATCGTACAAGACTTCTCGGCGGTTGACCTATGTTCCGCACATTATTTTACATAGCAATTTTAGTACCAAATGCTATATTGTATTGAAAGATGTTATAGTAGTGATAATTGTGAATACGTCACGTTTCATTTCTCGGAAAATATTGTATTCGATACCAATTAAATATGTCGTGTTAGTTGCTTCGGTGACTGTGCGTCTTCTATTAACCTAAGTCTATTGTTTGCTTAGTAAGCACGCCTAAACACTGAACCAATCACGAACAGTGTGGAGCTTGTCGGGATCGATATCTTACACAGGTTTCGCTCCGTTATTTAATAAGTGGCTCTTGCATTTTGAATTATCACTAAATCCATGAAAGTGATGTGTTATTTCGTCAATTATTTATTGTTAATTATTAAGTAGTACTACGTTGAGAATCATGCTTATGGGTATGTTTTTGTGATGATAGCAGAGTGTCATCGTACATGAAAAAAACCAAAGTGCGCTAAGTTGAAGACAACGTGAAATAATAATTATAATATTTTTTAATCCCAAAGAGCGACTTACCAAATTGTCGGTTTCGATGATTTTTTTTCGCATTTTTCTCTGAAATTTTCGTAATTTGTCTAAATTACGAAAATTTCAATAAAATACTCTCAAATACTTTCGAAAATACTCTCATTTAAAATTGTGAAAACCGTGTGTGTTTTCTAACGAATACTACATAATTTATTTATAATTTTATATAAACACAGACGCCATTTCACTTGATATTAAAAATCTTTACTTAAAAATATCTAAAGGTTTACTTCGTGGAATTCTTCATTCGGTGTGCCTGTAGATATGAAGTCAACTTTGACAATAGCATTTTAAGAAAAGAATGATAATTCTTTTCATTCATTCCTGAAGAGAAAGAATGTTTAAATATTTTACACCCTTTAATCAGCCATAGCATTAGAATTATTTTTGTGGTGTTCTTTCATGTTTCATTTTATTTTACTTTGTATAGATACACACTGATAAATTAATTTAATTAGATTAGAATCTTAACAATAATTAACGTAATTTGCGATAGTCTTCGTAACCAGTATTTTGTTGTTTGTTTTGGTATTCAAAATTTTAATCTACCCTTAAGTACTACTTTGAATAAGCCTTAACAATTACTATAATCCAGAAATATTCGTTATATTTTTTTTTCTATAGATACTACTTCTCTTCTATAGATACACTATTATTTTTTTCTTTTAAAATATGTATATGTATCTATATTTTTTTTATAAATGTAAATGAAGATCATTGATACCTATTGATCTCCATTTAATTTGAATTGTTAAAATGGAAAGTTTAAATTTGTGTGAAAATTCTTTCATAAACAACTGACAATCGACCTATTGAAAAAATTATAATATACCGGTGAATAATACATATATAATAATTGATAAAGTTTCTAATATACAATAATAGCTTTAAATGTTGTTTCTCTTTTCAGGTAAGATGTTTATTATTTTAGAAGATTATTATTTTATATATTTAAATATTATGTTCTTTTGTTAATAAAATATATACTCTTTTCAGAGCAACGCAAAAAAGCTTTTATTAAAAAAAATAATAATTGGGAAACCACATTAATCTTAGTCTTGGTAATTTAATAATGTCATTATTAGTAAATAAGAGAATCGATATCCTTTAGTGATGAAAAGTGGGAAATTAAATAGCCTCGTAATTTAAATATACACCTATAATTAAAGGTTTTAAAACAAAAACTAATCCCTTACCAGACGCTTAATAAACTTGTGATTTATAAAAAAAATATTTAACACAAAGTAATTAGCTGCGCCATGTCCGATTGAAAAATGGAATGAAAGTTATTTTTAACTTTTTGTTTTTAAAACCATCAAGTAATAAGGCAAGAAGGCTAGGTTTGATTAAAATTGCCCCCCGATTTAATACTCTTTCGTTCCTACGGCATTGTTCTTGTCAGAACAAATTTTATAGAAAGCGAAGTTTTTTGTGTGTTTTAATGGAAGCAAAGAAACACGTATTTTTCTTCATAATTTGAAGCTTTATTTCTTTCTTTAAAAACTGTTTCATTTGAAAAAGTTTGAAATTTCTTACAGTGGAAAGAAAATATGTATTTGGGAGATATAATAAATATTTTGCTCCAGTCTTCGACATTATTAAATTATGTATACTTAAAATTCTCTTCGGTTTATTTAAGAGTCAATAATTTAGGCAAATTTAAATGGAGATGGTATTTTTTCATCTGATATTTTGTTGTTGTTCTTCTTCTGCTTCATCTAGGACTGCGTCCTGTTATTGCTGGTGGCTTGTTTCTGGGATACAGATGTCTAGCTATCTCGCCATTTTTATGCGGTCTTCCTGGGAGTCTGGTACCTGATGGCAGCTTATTCGCTGCTACGCTCACTAGTCTCTCACAACAAGCTCTCTTCACATGATCTCTCCAGTAATGTCTTCTAGATCTTCCCCATCGGACAATATCCTCGACGTCGCAAGTCCTTCGTGTTTCGGAATTCCTCACTCGGTCTCGGATTGTCAGTCCCGCAACGGGTCGGAGAGTCTTCATTTCAGTTGTTCTTAGGAGATTTTTAGTTCTGGTAGTGTCAGCCTTTGTCTCGATACCGTACGTCATGATTGGGCGGACATATTTTCACTTTGCTCTCCTTGAGCATGTGGTCGTCTCTCCAAACAGCATTTCTCAAGCATCCAGCGACAGTTGCGACTTTGTTTGCTTGCTCTCTTACTTCTTCGTCATTACTGCTGGATATCTCGACACCCAAGTACTTGAAGCCCATTACTTGCTCTATCTTTTTATCGTCAATTGTGAGCTTGCATCATACTGGCTGTTTCGATGTCACCATGCTCTTAGTCTTATCTACGGAGATTTTCTGATGTTGAATCTTTGTGAGGATGCATGAAATTTCTGCAGAAGTTTTTGAAGATCGTCTTCGAAGTTGTCTATTAATATCGCACGAATTTTTTTCATCTGAAATTTTGTTAATGTTTTTATTTCAGGGGACAATGTATCGAGAGTTTTTGGAACAATTACTCTTAGAGTTCCTAAAATAACAATGGTTTCGTTCCAGAAGCTTTTTAGAGCTTTGGAGCTCAGGTCGAACCTTATGTTGTGAATTATAGTGAGCATTATCCATGTATGTCATTTATACGCATTCGTGTAATATTTTTCTAAACTTATTTATATGGTCATCCAACAGGAAGACAAATACGTGGTAAGAATAATACAAAAGAGTTATAATGCCTCCCAAAATTATAGGAAGACATCGGTAAGACAATGATAATAATTAAGATTAATTTAACAGAGACGTATAAGATTCAGTAATACTAAAGAATAATAATTGTATTTACTTCTATAATTGTATGATATAATTATAGAAATAAACACAATTATTACTTTCATACATATTTTCAGTAAGAAGTGTGTGCATGTACCTACGCAAACTTAGAAATTTATTTACATACCGCCTTTTTTTAACATACAACTTTTAAACGCCAACACGAATAACGTATCTCTTCACTATTCTTACTATTCTCAAAATAAGATAATCGCTTGTGCTATGAAAATAGGACTAACTTGCTGGTCTTCTGGAATGGGGCTCCAACCACCGACCACCAGATCACCAAATTATGACCACTGCACTAACAAGCTACTCTTTAAAAGCATTTTTTAAAAAATAAAACTTTATCGCTTTTAATTTTAGAATATTTTAAGATATTTAAAGAAGAGATTAAAGAAGTTTTTATATTTAGGTATGTTGGTATTTTCTGAGAACACAGTTATTGGATTTACACCCCAGAGAGAGGGATGATTAATTATTTTTTTAATTTTATTTTTTAATTTAAGGACTACCGACAGGTCAGAATGACCCTAATGGATAGTCATTTAGGACAAGGTGATTAGTACAGTTACAGTTTACGATGATACATTGAAATAAAACATTAATACATTATACAATATAAGTATACTACAGTAAGTGATTACAAGATGAACGAAGTTCACATTCTACGCACGACATAATAGGCATGTAGGCTCCCAGGTCAACTAAGTCAGAAAATGTGTACCCGCGCTTTGTGGCTATAAAATTTTTGTTTAGATTGATTTCCGAAGAGTCCGTCTTACACGCTATTTTCGGTCAGGAGCGATATAATTTCTCTCTTAAACTGAGGTTGTGTCATGTGAAATATGTCAATGTTGGGGTTACATGACGTTACCTCGTTGTACTGGTTTAGCATTCTAGGTAGAGGAGAGTAATAACCTATGTTGGTGTTGTAGACCTTTGTGTGGAATAGTGTTTGGGATCTCAGAGACCGGGCAGGTGTATTATTATCTATTTGCGAGAGTATTGAGGGCGAGTCTAGTTTGTTATTTACTATTTTGTGGAGTGTCATAAGGTCTGTGATTTTTCGTCTTTATTCTAATGAGATTATATGGAAATTTTCGAGTCTTTTGTCGTATGTATCGAGCAATTCATTTAGGCCTTGTCTGTGTGTCAGTAATTTAAGAAATTTTTTCTGGATTTTTTCGACTCTGTAGTTGTGAATTTCGTAGTTGGGTGACCAAATTGTTGATGAGAACTCCAGTAAACTTCTGATGAGGGAATTATAGATTGCAATTGGAGCGGTTGTGTCGTGGAATTCTTTCGTTGCTCTGAGGATGAAGCCGAGAGTTTTGGATGCTCGCCTAGAGATATCGTCTATGTGGTGGTTGAATTTGAGGGAGTTATCAAAGGTTATTCCCAGGTCTTTAATAGTTGTTATTGGATTAAGCGTGGTTTGGTTGATACTGTATTCAAATTGTATGGTTCTGCGTTTTTTGGTGAAGGATATTGAGTTGCATTTTTCTGTGTTGAAGTAGAGGTCATTGTCTATGCACCATTTTTGGAGTGCGTTAAGGTCAATTTGAAGGAGGTGACAGTCATGTATAGTGTTGATTGATTTGTATATTTTGAGGTCGTCAGTGAAAAGTAATAGGTTTGAGTGTTTTATGACTTCTTTTATGTCGTTAATAAATATTAGAAAGAGAAGAGGCCCTAGGCGGGATCCCTGGCTTATACCGGAGGTAGTGAAAAATGGGGTGCTTGAGTGGCCGCTGATGACAACTATGTGGGTTCTTTCTGTGATGTAGCTTTTAAACCATTTTAGTAAGGTACCGTGTATCCCGAATGTTGCTAATTTTTCTACGAGAAGGGATTGATTTACCTTGTCGAAAGCCTTTGCAAAGTCGGTGTAGATAGAAGTCGGTTGTCAATTGCATTACGGATGAACTGAGAATATATGAGAAGATTAGACGTTACTGAGCGATATGGAAAGAAGCCGTGTTGAAGAGGGGTGATTGTGTTTGTGATGTGGTTGAGGATAACGTGGTGGATAAGAGACTCAAAGATTTTCCCGAAGCAGTCTAATTTCGCGATTGGTCTGTAATTTGTCGCATCACTTTTATCTCCCTTTTTGTGGATAGGTGTGACAAATGCGGTTTTCCATTTACTAGGGAAATTGCCTTCCGTTAGGGATTTATTGTATATAATGGTGAGTGGTAATGAAAGAGTGGTGGCGCATTTTTTGACAAAATATGGTGATAGACCGTCGGGGCCCGCTCCTTTGTTGGTTTTCAGGGATAGGCATTCTTTTAATACACATTGGTGATGGATAGTGAATTTCATAAGTGGTATTTGGAGAGGAGAGTCTATGGGGGTCTGGCAGGAGGTGGGGTTTTGTTTATTGTAGACTGAATTAAAGTATTTAGAGAATATTTCGCATATTTGAGGTCCCTTGTTTGCTGATTCGTTACCAAGGGTTATTGTAGTTGGTATGTTTGAGCTGTATGCTTTCTTTTTGTTTACAAATTGCCAGAATAGTTTGGGGTTTGATTTGGCGTTATTCTCAATATTTTTGATGTAGTTTGTGTAGCATTCATTAATTAGTTTTTTGCTTCTACTTCTCAGTAGTGAGAATGAAATTCTCATGAATGAAATAATTAATTAAGATAAATTATACAAATCTTAGAGAGACAAAACTGTTTATGTTTCTCATATAAATAGTTCCGTCTCTGTAAGATTTTCAAAATTTATCTTAATTGAAGATAATGTATTCAGTTGAATGCACCCTGAGGTGTCAAATATAATTATCCCTCTTTCCTTCTCGCACATTTCATCTTCCCTCGGCCTTATTCAAATTTTGCGTCACAAAATTTAAGTACTTTTGTTTAAAAGTCATCTAATTAAAGTTCAGGTATTCATGAATAATAAATCTTTTTAATGTAACAAAATACAGTTTGCCAATTCATATCGAAACTTTTTGGGAGAGTGCTAAAAAGCCACCTTTCAAATTTCCAATATGTAAATCTAACAAAAAGCAACAGGTCACTTAGAATAATTTCATCAGTAGTAATTTGACAACTTCCCGTCTTGTATAAAATAGTTTTCCAATCTTCCCTTCGTCATCGATGGCACAGTGGTTCGTCGTAACATTTTCATGTTTCTCTATCCAACATGACACATCGCATACCGTGTGGTGGTAATTTTCTGAATTGTTGTGTCGAATGACTAAGCGTTCTTTACCTACAACGTTGTGGTGCGGAATAAAGAAAAAATGTTCGCAAAACATTGCATCATTTTTTTCTAGGTACGAAGTGATCGCCACGCAAGCAATATCTCTTTTGTGAACATTGTTCTAATTAAAATGATAGTATTCGCGATAGCTCGCGGAAATTTATGTTGTTTTTTTTTAGCGAAATCATGAATGCTCCATAAATAGGTTTATGAAACCATTTTTACTTCGGGAAAAACATTAATCGGTACCATTATAAAGTTTGTGATTTATTTTTTACTGATGTATCATATATAATCAAACTACATAAATCTCTATGTAATATTGAATTTCACTAACGCTACCAGATGGCGTTAATAATGTGGTATAGAAAAAAATAAAAAAATAATGTGGTGTAAAAAAAATATAATTCTTTGTGTAACAGTGTCACTAACTAAGACGTTTAGCTATGTTAGATGACGTTAGATGACTCTGTTCTCAAAGCCTTAACTTAAGGCCGAAATATATAGTAAAAAAGTGGGTACGTATTTTTTGACGGGTTGTAGCTAGTGAGGTATAAAAAGCAATAAGAGCATCTATGTAACAATGTCCGTCACGCTACCAGATGGCGCAAAATGAAGAGGTATAAAATAATAATGTTGTATAGATAGCAAACGAAAAGAATTATTCCTTATGTAACAATATCATTCACTAAAGATGCTTGATGGCGCTGTTCTCACAGCTTTGAATCGCGGCCGAAATTTATAGGAAAATTACGTATTTTTGACAAGTTATAGCTAGTATATGCATAATATCCGTTGTATTGTTACGAGATGGTGAACCTACGGAATATTGATAACAATATGATTCAACATTCCATTGCGCACTACAAAACTACATTGGAATCACCTAGAACATTCTATAAGCCTCTCGTAATATCTAGAACAAATCTCTCGAAGGGTCTCGAAGGAATTTATTCGCGAGGCAATTCATCCGTTACGGTTAACTCACGCAACACTGACAACAGAGCGAGCGCAGTATGATGACCAGCGTATATTTCAGCGACAGTGAATAAAATAATTTCTTACAGGGAAAGAATGATTAGAGCAATATAAAGCACTAATATAACAATGTGTGAAATATTCTGGAGACATTTAGTAACTATAAAATTAAGAACGTTACTTCGATTTAACTCGCGTTCAATGACTTTCTTTGGTAGTAAATTAAACTTTAAATAGTTTGTGTTTTCATCTGCCTTCCTAAGCCACATCTTGTAACAATATTATTATATCTCGAGTAGCTCAATTTAACTGTGTTATTTTATCGTAACAGTTTATTTTTTTTATTTTTTTATATTTTTATAAAAATATTTTTACAAAAAATAAATAATTTTATTTTTTTCATTTACTACAATAATGAATTTTTATATTATATTCCTTTTTTATAATTCTACATATTTATATGTTATGCGCTAGCAGAAAATAATTGTTTGTATTTAATTGTTGACCGAACCACCCTCTAAAATAGTTACGGACATTCCTTTACTTTTCCAATTTGAAATTTGAGGTAATAATTAACAATAACCAATATTATAGTGCGTTCTGTTCTTCTCAGGCAAATGTTGCTAGAAAAAGGCAGTAGAAATGTGGTGACAGTGATAATCTTGTTGGTTTTCTCATATTTATGGCATAAAATGGTCAGAAAGTACTTATTCTCGATATTTATCTTATTAACATTATTTTTTCAATTTATTCAACAATATTGTAGATTGAAATTTCAAAAAATATTGATTGTATTATTTGTATAAATCTATTTACATTATTTGATTAATTACACCTACATGTTTTGGAAATACCTTAAATGTATTGTCAATTTATTTACGAATGTACCTATCAATGAAAGTAAAACTATCATTTCTGATTTATTAAATTCATCAAATTTACCTAATATTTTGGTTAAAGATCTAATTTGCTTATTGAATCTCTGTATGAACCAAAATTATTTTCAATTTAACAACGTTTTGTATAATCAAACAGAGGGACTTCCTACGGGAGCACCCACGAGTCCATTAATTGCAGACATTTTTGTAGACAATTTAGAGAAAAATATTTTTAATTGTGATTCACCTTTTTTATGTTGTATGTTTTTATGTTTTTTATTCTATTTTGTTATGGAGAAGGTATGTTGATGATATATTATGCATTTGGAAAGGATCAGAATGTCAACTAACATCATTTTACTACAACTAATCAATTAATTTCATAATAACGTAGAGTTTACTTTAGAAATAAGGTATCCACCACGCCACTGAACCAACACGACGTAAATGAATCATAACTATGTAAGGATAAATATATAATATATAAAGCGCAAGTGAGTCTATTCACTGTACAATCTTACTATTTCTCCGATCGTAATCAAATTTTGCACAATTACTCCGTCAGCCTGGAATAAAATGCATACTTCTTTATTATTTAGAACCTACACATTCTTCACTCACTCCTTCCTCTCAATCCTATCTTAAATCCCGGACACCGCCAAGTAGGTATATTGTAATTACGAAATACGTCCTAGGACAGCGATAGTTAATCTATGACACCATGTCAGAGGTAATGCGCATTTTGAGTGTTGATTGCGGACAGTTATCACCCAATTACACTCAACGCACCGCGTTTATTTTTGCCGGTCGCCGAAACATTCCTCTAGTAAAAAAATAAAACAGAATCTATACATATTACAAACGAAATATATAGTGAACTCTTTACTTGACCAGTACGGCGAAAGATTTAATAACTGTAGAAGCCTGGAACAGATTGTTAAATTAATTAGGTATCAGTTCGTTGGGATTAAATGGTTTCCAATGGATGCAAAATGATTTGGAGATGCAACTTGCAGAATTCAGTCAGCCGGCCGTATTCTGAAGTAAGCGATATTGGTATTTCTATATCTTTACACTTGTGTATAACATTGTAATGCCGCCAATTTTGTCGTTTTAAGTTTGACATGTTTGAAATTAATGAATTCAATCAATCAAAAACCTTTAAAACATAAACAAACGTTAAGTTATTCGCAATTATGAAAAATGAGCTTTTTAATTGATTGAAATCATTAATTTCAAATCTGTCAAACATAAAACGTCAAAATTGGCGTTTCAATGTTATACAATAACTGTAAAGATACAGAAAAAACCAAAACTTCAATGTTATACAATAACTGTAAAGATACAGAAAAAGCTATATTGCTTAGTTCAGAATACGGCTAAGCATCACGGCTCTAATTTTTATGGACTTGAGATCGAAACTTAAGAACTGGAAAGAAGTCGTGTGGAGAATAAAGAAGAGCGCCACTACGAACAGTTAATACGGAGTGCACAGAACAAATTCCCGGACACTTGCACTTAGTACCCTGAAAAATCTGGCCATGACTTTATTCACAGTTCTTCCCTATACTTACTTTTATAAAATCTTAAGCCATGTATTCACTAGGGGACAAATTGTCCCTCAACAGCATGCGCGGCATAGAGTCTACGTGACGTTGCAACGTCGTGCACTGTTCCGCGACCTCGCGCACAACATAGCGCGGCATTTCTACGTGCCGTGGCAACGTTGACATGCGCACGGTACCCGAGCGTACTCACTGCAACATTCCGCGGAGCGTCAGTACCACGTGGTATGTTTACAAGTGAATACGCATGCGCTGTATCTGTCAAGA
The DNA here is from genome assembly GCA_016648135.1 of Agrypnia vestita. Taxonomy (NCBI): domain Eukaryota; kingdom Metazoa; phylum Arthropoda; class Insecta; order Trichoptera; family Phryganeidae; genus Agrypnia; species Agrypnia vestita. Next base: position 14,444 of record JADDOH010006126.1, on the reverse strand, counting down.
TGACAATGCGGGGAAACGAAATCGTTCTCGAACTCATCGAGCTGTATCGATCGAAGATCGCATAGAATGTCCGTCCTTCTTTCTCTTTGCAGTTAATAATTTCGCATTCTCCCCTTTTTTCTCCTCTTACTTTTCGATAAACTCATTAACATAAACAGATACGCGGCTATCATCGTAACCTCATAGGGCGATATATTTCCGTGGCGTCTGGAAAACAATCATTATTTGCAAAAAGGACCTTGTTTTTAATAATATTCAATTTACTACAGTAAAACCTCGTTAATTTGAAATTGCGACCCAAAAAACATTTCGAATTGCGCGGAACCCCGTTTTCGCCAAATGTGATACCGCAGCTGTCATCCATAACCTCATCGAATGACATTTCCGCGACAAGATATGCGAGTCCCGGTGTGTACACGTCAATTGACCGCGTCATTGTCCCCGAAACATGAGCGTAGATGTTGATGCGACATGTCGAGCGGAATGTTTCGCGATTTGTCCCCTAGTGAATACATGGCTTTAATCTCAACGCGACGTTAAACAATATAAGCATCGGTATAAGAAACCCACTGACGTATGATGAAGTTAGTAGCGCTTGCTTGGGCTTGAAGTACATACAATGCAGCCTTCAATTTAAGATTAAGCGAGTGATATTCAGCAACAAAATAGTCACCAATATGAGATTTTTTTTTAATTTATTTCATTAATATATAACAAAAATATTTTAAAAAAATTCTAGGGCTGCAAATATCACAAAAAGAGTTATGTCGGATTTTTTTTTCCGAATTTTGACACACAGCTCGATAGGTAAGCCATCTCTGTGCTAGGAAATATATCTGATAATTATTATTTTTTTATTTCATATAATGTGTACAGCTAGTGTGCGTCCCTGGAAAATGGTCCCCTACGGGACTGCCTCCACAGCGTTTCGGCATGGTAAACATTTTCAGGAACGACGGTGATACGAGGATTAGTTCTTGTCAATAAGAGCTATCGAGGGGGTGCGCCCTCGCCCGGCTGATGGCAGCGGCAGGCGTCTAGACTAGACGCCCGACCGACGATGAGATGTTGGCGGATTAGTAATCACCTTAATATCTTACGACGTGAACTCATTTCATTCCCGGTAATTTCAAATGATAGATTCCTCTATCTAATTTGACGGAAAAATCTTCGACCTGCTTTGACGGGGGATTCGAAGGCACGGGCGCCAAGAGATGTACAGTACAATTTTATTATTATGTATAATTTTGTATGAAAGTTCTAGTAATTTTTTTGATAATGGCTTACAGCTCGATACTAGTGAGCCAGTCTTGTTCCGGATCGGCGTTGAATTGAAATGGATCACATTAATATTATTTTGTATTTCATGTTTCTTCTTCTTCTTTTTTTATTCTGCCCCTTATCCTATTGGGTCGGGGACGTTGCACCGCATAGAAGATTCCAACTTTTCCTATCCATCTCCTATTAGGACTGCCCCTTGGTTTTCTGCCTTCTGGTTTTGCCTGGAATATCCGCTTTGGCAGTCTATCTACCGGCATCCGCAACTGCGATTTCTCGATAAACGTCAATAAGGCTTCTACTTCGAGGCATTCCCTTATTTGAGTATTTCTGATTTCGATCCTTTTGGTAACTTCTACTATCCCTCGTTTTTTTTTATGAAAACTTCATAAACCGGGAAAAGTAATAGATGGCCTCATACCATGTTTTACTCCCTTTTGAGTTGCTGGTGTCGATCGACAAATAATATTTGCAAGCAATTTTGAAATTAGTCGAGAGCATTGATTTTTTAAGGAGGCTGGGTATTCAGATGCTGAAACCATAGACGCATGAGCATTCATAATTTATCGTCAGATCTTCGCCAGAGAATGTAAAAAAAATTTGGCATTAGTCGATCCCTAGATAATTATCACAATCTTCATGGAATATGTTCGAATCTGCCCACGAAGATAAAAGCTTTTGGTACAGTAATACAGTAATAATACAGATGTAATTTGTGTGAAAAACCATTTTAATTACTACTTAATTTGAATTACTTATTACTTTTTATGAAAAATAACTGTTTTTAAAAAAAATGTATTCTTCCTTTTGTTAAATTTCAGTTTTGAATAATTTTCTTCCAAATTTGGTAAAATTTTTTAACATTTATGACGAAGGAGTGTTTCATTTATCATACGTAAAAAAAAATCTATAAAAAGCAAATGTAACAAAATGATGTCCAATCAAAGGAGCACGACAGAAACCCTCTACGCGCCACTAACAGTGTAGGTCCTGGGGATGTCTGCTCCCGGGTTAACTGTATACAGTTGCCGGCAAACTTCTTGAAATTTTTTGGCGTAGTGGGGGAATGCGCAGAAGACAAAATTTGGGTCTCGTTGGTGGAACATGCGCAAACTTCCCCCCACTACGCCGTAAAATTTCAAGATGTTTGCCGGCTACTGTACATATATTTAAATATGTTTGGTGGCAGCAATTTGGTATATTTGGTGCAATGAGTCACTGAAGCGTGACTTTTTCTAAGCACATATCTCGTAATATTCTTATTACAATAATTACTATACATTTAGATTTTTACATTTTATAATATTCTGTCAGATAAATATTTAATTTTGATATTTTTCCCCAATTTATGTTTATGTAAAAGTTGTTCTCCAATGTTCTCACTGCACGCACCTGTTTGGTAGTTAGTTTCAATGTTTTTTGGGTGCACAAATTGATTATAATTTATATTCTGAAGCGCTATAATTAATTTTATTTATTTATTTATTTATGGTAACTTTAATAAATTCGTTAAAAGTTAAAACAAATAAAATATTTATGTAAACTTAAATATCTTCCCATACTTCTCATAGAGTTGAAGGTTGTACGGATCCTACCGAATTTATTTTTTACTTGAATTACACACAATCATATTTAAATTAATTTGCTAAACATAATCGTAGTTCAATTAATATTCATTAATTTTTATATTACGCTACTATGATTGCGATGAACATTCTGTATTTTCTTCTTTGTGTCTTGTGTATACTAAAGCTACGATACAAACCGCTTTAATTATTTTCCAATATTCCTCATAAGATAAAAGCCTGGCGGCGAAACTATATAACTTTACGGTACAAAATAATATTTTTCGAAAATATGATTTTAAATATAATTATAGACATGTACAGAATTTACAGGCAGGCGGTCTCCGAGAGCTACTAGTATATCATATGGTATTTGCAACAATCCCTTACCGCTTTATGATAAGCTGACATAACCACTAAATATCTATGATTATTATTGCATTCTGATTTGCGCTATTTCCGATCGTTTCATTTACACAATTTAACAATTGAACGTTACATTAAATAACCGTGAAACAAACAGTCCATACAAAACCGAAATTAACTGAAAAAGACAAAACTTTGTTGCCCCTTTTATTTTCTGTTTTTTGTTTTTTTTTTTACTATTTTTATTTTTCTAATGCTGCGGATACCCTTAATTGGAGATTTGACAAAACTATTTACTTTGTTTTTATTAAATGTATGTATTAGTAACGTCTCTGTATGCGTCTCTTTAATTAAAAAAATAAAATAATAAGAATTGTGAACTCATCGTTTATATATCTTTCAGATAACCGGTGCCCAGTAAGCATGGGATGCTCCTGTCTTTAACTTCTCGGTATATTCCGGTATACGTAGTCAGGCGCTGTTTAGTGTGAAACCTGTTATATTATTTTTTATCTAACTAAATATATCACACGTAAATCTTCTATACAATTTTGCAAATGCGAGCTTCATTATAGTATAAAATATTCATCGGCCACACAAAATATTAAGCCAACGCCATGTTTGCAATTATACAAAACACTAATAAAAATGAAATCCAGGATCGCTTGCAGTATAAAATATAGTCCCTACGAATAATTTATATTTATATTAGGTCCTTACATATGAAATTGGCGTTTTGCCGTACTGGCAAATTTGATCTCAAATATCTTCTCTTTGGTTAGGAATTCCAAATCCAAATTTATACAGCTATTTACTCATGTATTTGGGTTTTGAAAATTATAATTCATTTGTTTTTTCCTCAATTGTTTTTTTCTTTGCGTCACTCAGTTTACAAAATGAAAAACTTGAAATATAGCGTTATTTACGAGTACGAGTTCCACCGTGGCACCAGTGCTGCAGAAACGGCTCGAAGGATTAATGATGTGTATGGCGACGGTGCCGCAAAAGAAAACACAGTGCAATATGTTGTTCAAATCATTTACTTTTATATTTTGTGTATATTAATTTTTCAAAACTTAATTAATTTGTGAACAGTTTTGATGATTCGGAACAAATAAGCCCAGAGAAAATTCTTGCGATATTTGATGTTTACGCGAGGACCAATTCATATTTTTCGTGGGTAGTAACTAGAGATGGGAATTTTATTTCAGTAAACTGAACTGTCATTCATCGAGTCGTTCCGTCAAGTGAACCGTTCATTTCGAATCGTTCACATGAATTATTGATTTTCTAACATCAAATCCGACAAAAATAATTTATTAATAATAATAGGGCAACTTTCCAAAAAATCTTACGGGGGGATGGGAATTAAAAGGTCTTTTTATCTAGATTAACTTTCCAAAAAAAATCGGAGAGTAGAATTTAAAAAAGTCGTTTTATCCACATCAACACTCCTATAAGTAAATTATTCACTTGTCCTCCACAAAATTTTCGTTACCTTAAGGGGGGAGTGGGGGTCTGTAACTTTTATGTGTTTCAATTATATTATATGTGCGATATAGTGTGTATGTTTCGATTGGGAAATGGTCATTCTGTCTTCGAAGTTTTCTATTTTTCCCACTGCTTATAAGACGATTTTTCTCCAAGTTGATTTGTTTCCAACGTTTTGTATTTGTCGTCGCTTTTGTTGCGGCTTCGCTTCGGCCAGGTGACCAGCCAAGCGCGACGGCTGCAAATTGTTTTTCCAGATGTCTTCTGTCGAGGTATGACGGAGTGAGGACGCGAATACTCGTGAATTGATATTTCTGAATAATTGTCATGACTCTCGAATAAACATTTCTCAATCTGCACGACTTCAAAGACAAAAGTAAGACAAAAGTCGTCATTAATAGCAATATTATTTACATCGTACACCATTGCCATCGTTTTGAAAATTTTATTAAAAGTTTCATTTTATTAGTCCTTTCGCCCTCAGGAGTGCCCACAGCTGAAAATATGTTATTTAGATGTTATTTTTCCACATAGCGACATTGCTCCTCCTATTCCAGATATGAAAGTTATTTACAGGATGAAATTGGCAACCAGGCGACATGTCCTACTTTCTGCGGAATTTCGAATTGTTTATCTTCCGTCTTATACAAATAAAATATTGTTAAACTACGATTTTTCAATCAAGACGGAAAATTTGTTATGTAAAGTTGCAATCCTTTGCTCATTTTTTCTTTTTTAGTTTTATATTGCACTTACCTAACTATTTAGGTACTATTATAACATTTTTTCACACAATTTTTCTCTCCACATTATATTTTGTGTAAATGAAATGGTTACACGGTTTAAAATCATTCAAAACATGTTTGCATCATTTCGACTTCTAAAAATATCACAAAAATATTATTTATTCGACTTCATAGCAAAGTAAAATGTGTTCTTCAAATATTATCATTTTGAAATCTTCTATTAAGCTGAGCGTTTGTGGTGTGAATTTTATTTTATGTTCTTAATATTTTGCGTCACATACAACAAATTTAAAAGCTGGCTCGGTGCTAATAAAGTTCCACTTCGTAAATTACCTTGTGTGTACCTACCCATCTACATCTGCCGAGTTACCCTCGTACTTATTATAGTCTCACTTGTTGTCTTGTTTTCATAATTTGGTGAGAGCTCTCCGTGTACAAACTTGGAACCAACTTTACCGGGATCACTTTCAAAATAAGTTTTGACAACGCCTCTTCCTGTCTGACAACTTTCTCGAATAATGGGGCCGATTAACGGAATCGTTGAGGTTGTGATCCAAATGAAAATGGATCGCTTATTCTTGATAATAATTGATATAATATTTATAGTGTTGATATCTATGTAAATAAAAATGTTAATGTTCGTTTGTACAAAATCGCTAATCTCAAAAAGTTCTTCACCGATTGCTTGGAAATTTTGCCACAACGCTTTTCGATTGCCACAACGAACACATTCAAATACGAGGATGTTTTTATAAACGTACTATTTATTTATTTAAATAAAAACGTAAATGTTTGATTACCCAAAATCTTAAATCTCCTTAAGTTCTTCAACTATTGCTTTGAAATTTTGACACAACGTTCCATTCGAATTCGCACAAATTATTTGAAAAAAAAAGACGTCTTCAATATTAATAAATATTTAGATATAGGTACCTAACATTTTCCGAATTCAAATTTTTTGATTACATTCGATAAATTTCTGAGCTTATAGTTTTAAACGACATTATTCCGAGATTCCTAAAAACCTTTAATATTACTTTACAATATTAAATACAAAACAATATACTTCCACGATTCTAAAACAAAGCGTATTCATTGTAGAAACACAGTCAGTAGTTTGGATTATAATTGTTAATATATAAAATACACCTTTCGGTTCTCAAATTCGGAATGTATTCCAAGGCGCAAAAAGCAAAATGGCTAAATAAAGAAGAAAGAGCGATGTTTTAAATATTTTGTACCAATATTAATCGCGGTAGATTTATTTATATTAAGTGTATTCTTAAAATTCAGAAGTGATTAGTTTTTTTTAAATTAAATAGAGATGCGTACACGGAATACGTGTCACATAAATGTTCTTACTATTTTCAAATTAAGCTAAACACTTGTGCTATGAAAATAGGACTAACTTTCTGGTCTGGAGTGAGATTCGAACCCGCCACCTTTGGATTACGAGGCGAGGATCCTAACCACAAGACCAACTAGCTTCTCAGTATTCAAATTAAGAGGTTAATTTCGACAGAAACTCCATCTTTTAGGAATAAGTTAAGAATCTCATGAAAATTGACTTTGATATCACAGAAAAGCCGTTTCTGAAAAAAAAATCCCGTAAAATTATAGTTTTACGAAAATTTCTTCGGTGATGACCAGAAAGCCCGTAAAAAATCTTATTCTATTAAATATTTTGTGTATAAAATGTATTATGATACAATCTCATACAATGCAGGAATTTTGTATACGCGTTATCTTCTGTTAATTGTTAATATTAGGTCCTTACCTATGAAATTGGCGTTTAGTATGGGAGGAACATAAAGCCGATTTTTTTTTATTATAATATATTTATTTAATCAAAGTATGTACCATTGCTATCTATGCACTTTTGCCATCTCATAGGTAGTTCATCGATCCCTTTACTAAAAAAACCATTCGGACGGGAATCAATAAAATCTTTGAAGGCGGTTTGGACTGCCCCATCGGAGTTGAATTTTTTCCTTTGCAAGAAGTTATCCAAATTTCGAAAAAAATGGTAATCTGTTGGGGCAAGGTCCGGAGAGTACGGTGGATGTCTTAGACATTCCAATTGAAGCTCCTCTAATTTGGTAGCCGTCTGTTGTGCAGTGTGTGGTCTAGCGTTATCATGAAGCAGCAGTGGCCTAGAGCGATTAACCAGCCTCGGTTGTTTAGCAGCTAGCTTTTCCATCATGGTTTGCAGTTGCTGACAATAGACATCTGCCGTAATCGTCTGGCCAGATTTAAGAAAGCTGTAGTGAACGACACCAGCACTAGTCCACCAAACGCTCACAAGTAACTTTTTTGGAGTCAATTTTCGCTTGGGGCATGGTTTGGCTGGTTCGGCAGGGTTCAGCCATTGCGATGAGCGCTTCCGATTATCGTACAGGATCCACTTTTCATCACAGGTAATGATTCGATTTAAAATCCCTTCATTATTGTGCCGGTTGAGTAATGCAACGCAGAAGTCAACGCGCGTTTGTTGATTTGCTTCACCAATTCGTGAGGTACCCACCATTCAAGCTTTTTCACCTTACCAATTTGCTTCAAGTGGATTAAAACAGTTTTATCACTAACACCGCAGCCTGCAGTTAACTCGGATGTGGTTTGCGATGGATCCGCTTCCACAATAGCCTTCAATTCTTCATTATCAACTTTGATCTCCGGCCGTCCACGGGGCTTGTTCTGCAGGTCGAAATTTCCAGAACGAAAACGTTGGAACCAAAAACGCACCATTAATCCTTCGAGCCGTTTCTGCAGCACTGGTGCCACGGTGGAACTCGTACTCGTAAATAAGGCGATATTTCAAGTTTTTCATTTTGTAAACTGAGTGACGCAAAGAAAAAACAATTGAGGAAAAAACAAATGAATTATAATTTTCAAAACACAAATACATGAGTAAATAGCTGTATAAATTTGGATTTTGAATTCCTAACCAAAGAGAAGATATTTGAGATTAAATTTGCCAGTACGGCAAAACGCCAATTTCATATGTAAGGATCTAATATATTTATAACGAAATAAAAAAAGCTTTTTGTGTAAAACAGCGCCACTTGTTGGACGTAAAAACAACATACGCTCTCTATACCTATAAAACTGATCTATCTATCTGTTTTCTATACAAATCCACACCGTTTGTCCGATCTGACCCAAATTTTGCATACTCATTCTTTCGGACCCGGTGGGTAACAGAAGCGACATTTACCCCCTCCCCCTTTATCCCCTCCCCATTCAAGTGATATATTTTCCATGCAAATCTGTATCGTTCGACCGATCTGACTCAAATTTTGCGTACTTATTATAATGGCCCCGGCGGTTAATACAAGTGACATTTTCCCCCTCTTTACCCTTTACCTTGACCCTTTACCCCTCTTTACCTTGAAATATTTTCTATGCAAATCTGCAGTTCGACCGATCTGACTTAAATATCATTAAGGCCCTGGCGAGTAACATAAGTGAAATTTCCCCCCTTCCCCTCTACCCCTCACCCTTACAGTGATATATTTTCCATGCAAATCTATACCGTTTGACCGATCTGACTCAAATTTTGCATATTTATTCTTTAGGACCTTACGGGTAACAACAGCGAAATTTCCCTACTTCCTTTTTTACCTCACTTCCTTTTCCAATATATTTTCTGTATAAATCTACACCGTTTGTCTGATCTGACCAAAATTTTGCGTATTTATTCTTTAGGACCCAGCGGGTAACATAGGCCACATTTCCTTCCCGGACCTTCCTCCCCAAAAATTCCAGCATTGATTAAATGGTAACATTGTTTTTATTAGAGGCTTTGCATAACAATGGAACCTTTGTTTTCCCTCCACAAACTTATTTTTAACTTAACCCTTAACCCGTGTAGCGCGGGGTAGTAACAGCTATATTTGATAAAATTTTATGCTTGAACAACGCATCCCCGCATAATGTGTTTACAAGAGGCTATAAATAGTGAGGTTATGTTTACAATGCCTCCATTTTGCTTACAGGTATTATTATTATTATTATTATTAGTATTATTATTATCATTATAATTATTATTATTATTATTATTATTAATAATATTATTTTTATTATAAATACAGACATTGTAACAGAATTTCGTAATTTATTTAATGCCATTAACGTAAAAAAATCATCTTACGTGAGCTTTACAAATACACTAGCAGTATCTGTCGAATCTGTCGAATGAAAAATGAAACCATCATAAACGCAACCACACTTTTTAATTTTTTTTGTGATTTGTGGATCATATTTACATATTTTTTATACCTTTATTTTTAGTCATCTTTCTGTCCTTGTATATTAAATCATTAATTTAAATGTTTAAATTTTTTATTAAATCGGTGCACTTTTGACAACGGAAAATTAAATTTAAATTCTCTGAAATTATTTGCCCGATAGTGAACGCAAAAATTAAAACATACGAAGCGATTTAATTAATTTTAAATAATAATTTGACCATATGATACGATGGGATATGCTTTTACCGGAATTTCCGAGATTCAGTGTGTACCCAAGTTAAATATTGACGGACTGTATGTTTGCACTAATAATGTTTTGGGATTATAAATTAAGTTAAAAATAACGTCTTTTGATTTCCAATTTTTGAAAATTTGTTATCGGTAGATGTTCACATGAATGTTTTGGATATTTTTGGAATAAATCTATTCTTACAAAATAGATTTGTTATAATTTCATATTTATTATTGAGTATTAAAATCTTAAATACAAGTTCTAACCTTATAGCTCAGTTATTATTATTAATTCACATAGATATGTTGCTCTTTTAATTATAGTAAAAAAAATATGTAGGGTATTTTGTCAAGTATATTTTTGTGTTATTTCAGACAATTTAATGGTTCATTTTCCCGTATTACAAATATATATCTGTATTCTATATATAAATGTACATGCTCCAAATTTTACCTTGTTTCTTTGACTCATTTTTGCAGCGTTTTAAATTAAATTCGATATCCTAGTTAGTTTTTTCTTCAAGCTTTTTTTCATTACACAGATAATAGTCTGTATTCACCCAAAAATAATAGTTAGTAGAATGCCCTTATTATTGCATTAATGGAATATTTTAGATCAAATATTAATACATATTATAACTTCATTTAAAATAATGCATGTTTCGTTTAAAACATGTGCATAAAAATTTCTACATGATTTCATAGTGTATTTTTGGTCTTTCGATATTTGGCTTTGAAAAATTATTTTAAGCTGTTTTTTTTGTGCCAAAGTTTTAACGATTTCGAGACACAATACTTGGATCGTGAGATGATAACCTCTCAAAAATAAACTCTTTGACATTCCGGCTTTAAGGCATCGCGTTGCGTGAAATTAAATATTTGAAATGCCAACGCAGATTGATGGTTGGCTTTGTTTCTGCTGGCACCCAACCAAGTGGAATGTAAGTATACACCATTAAAAATCTCAAGTCTCTTCGCTTCCGTAATGGTGGTGATACCGTGAAATGATCTGTGTGGTTGTTCAGCGAGCAGGGTAAAAGTTCGGTCCCCTTTTAGTCCATTCTGCGATAATTCATCTTGTAATTCTGATGTGGAACTCATTTGTTGATGGTACACGTAGAAAACTTGCTCCCGGAAAATAAACTCAATCTTGAGAGCGGCATGAATATTTCATGAATTCTCACAAATAGTATTACGGAAGTTTCTTATTATAGGAATTCTTATATGCTTTTTATAATTTTGTGTGTATTGGTGTTGCGGTCTCTTGTATTAAAATAGTTAATTAATTTAATCACAACATATAGTATTGAAATTTAAATGGACAAAAATAACATAAATGTTGAATGATCTCAAATTTTAATAAGTAAATAAAAGAATAAAATATAATATTATTAATATTTAAAGCATTAACTTTGTGGTTAGACATAATAACACCCCAACCATAGTATTGGCAAACTATCACCACTATTGTTCACAAGCGTTTTAATCTTGCCAGGGACAAGCATGCACTGCATGCTTGTGCATGCTTGCAAGTGCAAGTTGCAAATGCATGCTTGTCCCTGACAAGAATAACATGCATGTGAACAATGGTGGTGATATTTTAAAAATACTATGGTTGGGGTGTATAGTGTTGTGAATGTAGTAGTGTAGTGTTGGTCCTGACGAAGAGACGAGTACGTCTCGAAACCGGTAGATCGTAAATCTGGTAGTGGTTTTTACTAAGTTTACTAACATTCTGAATAAAATATAATTTTTGGTACATATATATAACATTAGACAAGGATATTGCCCAAATACTTTGAAAACAAGATGAAATAAAGTACGGATTTTCATTCATACAATACAAGAGGCGCCGACAGCATAAAACTTCAAAAGAAAAAGAAGAACAATTCTCAAAATTGTCTAATGTAGGTACAAAGACCTTAAAAATTTCGATAGCCTACGATCTATGCAAAACACAGTAAATATAATGGATTTTAAACTGGAGTGCAAAAAGTTTATAATGAAAAACTTGACTGTAGATTATTAATTTTTTTATTTAACGCCCTTATGGGCTTTTACAAAATATAAATTACAGATATACAGTTGAGAGGTACAAGTAAATATAACAGAATTTTGTAAATTTAAATTTGTTAAACGATTCAAATGCATATAATGGATTTGTGTAAATTTAGATTGCAGTTAAAAAGATTCAAGTACATCTTTTACGTACAATAAGTTTTAATGTAAATCATATATCAGTCCTTGCAACATATTATGTATGGAGCCAAATAAACAGTGAAAATTAAATAAAATAAAATCTATGAATTTAGGATCTATTGAATGGGGGATGTTACGGACTTTGTGAACAAGATAACTCCCTTAGTTGTTTAGGATTTCGATCAAAGTTTTCTGAAATATTGATCTTATAAGGTTAGGTTGTAATGATCCAGTAGATAGTAAGGTCTCTCGGCCTTGATACATTTAATAATAATTTAGTATAGCTCCTGGTCCGGCACCAGAGTTAGACATCCCATGGGGTGTGTGTTGAATATATAAGGCGAAGCAAATCTATAATACAAATCATTCCATTGCAAATCAATGTAAATCATATTCTTTTCACGGCTAACGATGTAAGATGACCCTAATGTGGGTCCTACTAAATAATGAAGGTTAGTAAGTAGCAAACCGTCGCGTTCAAAATACAATATATTGGATTATCAAATATTTCATTATTCTTATATGTGAGCGCGCGCGATTGAGCGACAGGTTGCAACCGGTCGACTTCAACCATATGATGTAGCGATACAGTTGATAAAACTTAAATATTCAATACAGAAATATTACTACTACTAAAATTCAACTTTTCATATGAAATAATGTTCTATACTATCAGAAATTATTCTATACGATAAATTAACTAAAAATACGTATTAACTGAAAATAATTTTTAAATAATATAATTTCATTGCAATGAATAAAGTCATTTGCCGTATGATGTTAGTGAAAATAGTTGTATGGTTCGGGTGGCAACGGCTGAGGTCGACAGATACGCTGTAGCTATAAAAGGATCGCGGAATAAAATATTATACCTTCTTGAAATATTAAAAATAATGTATTCTATACAATATTAATACTCTGCCTGTGCTAGCTATACATTTAACTAAAATATATATTATTAACTGGAAATAATTATTCTGTGAAAATTTCGCTTTTGAATGCAAAATTAACTAAAAATATTAACTAAAATATTTCTAATTTGCTGTTGAATATTACCTATAAAGATATTGACTAAAACTTTTGCTTTGAATGGAATATTAACTACTTCTCTCATCAAATATTATTCTGCAGCAAACATTCAATGAAATTATAGGAACTAAGATATTTCTAACATCTTGGGTTCGCATACTATATTGAAAATACCTAATGCCCTTTGCATTTACTAAGTATATTACCTAAATAGCCACAGCTATACCATCCTGTCCGTCAGGGACTAAACATAAAACATAGTTATATTTCTAAAAGTGCTACCTCTTACGCGACAAAAATACCCATTGCAGTCGGGCTATGAATATGAACTATTTCCGCCTCATAATGGCGCCTGGAACCAATACTAAAACCCTCACTGGAAATAATAAATGCGACTAAATCTCGATAAATACAATATATACTATTCGTAATACGTCGTTGAGTTGGCACATGAATCGTCTAATGGATGAAGGACCCCGTTGTGTATCGTAATAACTTCAAATTCTTTTATAGGAGCAGTGTGGAAACAATTGCATAATATTACGTAATAAAAACATCTAACGAACCTAATAATCTATACATTTATGTTACAATAAAATACGTTCACCAGAAGAATTCGTGTATTAGAAATAAAACATTTTCGATTTGAGACAAACCAGTAAAATCGTTCGAACGGCGCAAAGGGAAAAATTCACACATATTAAATAACACTGAAATTAATAATTATAAACACTTTGTATTAGCAAATTCTTACCTTGAATGGTTTCGTTCTAGACGTGCATGAACCTGTTCATATTAATTCCATGGGAAAATAATACATATATTTTCTATCTGCGAAATAAGACATTTTTTGAAGCGAAACTTCTTTATAAATAAGTAGATAAGGTCTCGGGGATGGTTTGTTCGAAAGGATTCTACAACAGCCCGTGAGTTTATATGAAATAATAGTTTCTTTGAATGCTAAATTTTGGTTTTTTAAACCCTCAGCATCTCTGCTGAGAGGGGTAGAGGCCCCGCGCCCGCCTAAACCCGGTAGCCGACTTCCTAAGTGACTAAACGGCCCCCCTTGTTCCTCCGGAACTTACTGCATCCCGAGACTCTATCTCTTCTTTACGAGATGTGATCCCGTGACGCCCTTCTTTTAGGCTTATAATTGAGAAGGCCGTACTCTTTTGGCACGAGTTTCTGATGATGTGTGTTGTCTTGAGGCGCCGTTCTTTTAGGCCGGTGTTTGAAGAATCATGTACTCTTTTGGTACGAATTGATGACGACATTAGCCTCCTTTGCGG
>JADDOH010006125.1:0-20338 GCA_016648135.1 Agrypnia vestita | reverse complement strand
TCAATGATTAGTTTAGGTAGGTAACTAAAACGTAATATATTTTTAAAATTTTAATCGCGAATACTTACGAAATTCTGATCATTTTATAATTCAAAAGACAGTCGATTAAACTCATAAAAATGATACGGTGCGAGCAAGCTTCACGTCTGTCACCGACGTCGAGCCGAGTAAGTTTGCGAACTTAAAAACCGCGCATTTTATGTTGTACGTCTACCACCCGTGCTTACACGTGCGCAAACAAGAAACGCAAACGACATTAGACACATTTTTGATAAAAAGATAGAAAATTGGAAATGCGGAAGAATCTGAATGAATTCAAACGTAAATGATGACTTAGAATCTCTTTGATTTTTGTATTTTTCGCATCGAGTGTTTGTTACTTGACGCACTTTTAAAGGTTCATTTAAAATTAATAATACCGGGTGTATGTTTATTTATGTTTCTATATTTGTAAGAAATAAACTTTTGTTGTATTGTTATAAAAAAAACATATTTAATAAACTTAATTGACAAAATACATATTCATTAATAAAAATTTTCCCTTAACCCCCCAATATTACATGGTGACATAACCTCGTTTTGTTCCGGCAGTCGTCAGATATCATAAAAAACCCGAGTGCGCGATCTTTCAGCCGGCACCTTACTTCGCGATTCGTATTCGTTTTGCGGTGCCGCTGTCCTATTTTAATTTAGGAGTTAAAATAGGACCGCAAAATGAATAAAAATCGTCTAGTGTAGTGCCGCCTTTATACTTTCTACGCTTTAAGAATTACGTGTACAAATTGATGGTTTCACCGATATATTGTCTATGCTTTGAGTAATGTATTTTCACGGATTATGTGTAGTGAATCTGAGAATTCGTTGATTTAGATGTTTTCACTGCCCCCACTCTACCCGACTGGGAAAAGTACATTTTTACTAGTGAAAGTATAGTCTCACTAAAAATGCAAATTCGCTGTAACATATATATACCTTAATATATACTAAAATATCATACTAAACGGAGTCCAATGAGTATGACACTGGTTACCCACAACGAGGGTCCCAGGTTCGATTCCTGGTAAGGCCACAATAATTTTGTGATTTACAAAAGCCTGGATATTTTTGTTTTATTTAACGACTTCAGTAATTGGGCCTCTTGGCCTATTGAAACGTTAAAAAATATATTGTGACGTCTCCCGCCCACGCACATTTACACAACGCGCCGGGCGGGGGGGCGCGGATCTCTCAACGATCGGCGCCCTACAGCGGGTGGGATTCGCACCCACTCGCACAGCCGAGCGGTCTGATCTGTATGCATGCCGCCACACAACACACGCAACCATCCACATGAGTCGCTAATATTCAGAAAGGAGGTACAAAATAAGAAGTCTGGTTTTGTCGTCAATAATTGATGTATTTACAAGAAAAATGAAACAAGAATAAGAATAAAAGGCATATTTACATTAACAACACAAATATTTACATAACAAATAAAGAGATACATACTAGACTTAATTAAAATTATGTAGGCCTATACAAGACTAACCTAATCCCCATTAACCCTATATTAAGACTAAGCTATACCTAGATCTGTTATCGTCGTGGGAACTTCCCGCCCGCCCCCGGGCGGGATACCTCCACAGCACGCTTCAGTGTCATCCAGACACTCAGGCTGTCATCAGCTGCCAGGTGCCACGAGGGAACTTCCCGCCCGCCTCCAGGCGGGATACCTCCACAGCGCGCTACAGTGTCAGCTCGACACTCAGGCTGCCATCAGCCTCAGCACCGCTCGTGACTGGAGCCTTCGGACCCCCCGCAATGCAGATCCACGGCGCCCTCCTCCAGTCCATCCTGGTGCTATGTGGGTCCTGGCCACAAAGTGCGCCTCCGGAGCGCCCCACCTACTCGGGTACGATGCCACTGCGGCACCTCGGACTGTCCAAAAGACAGCTAAAGCCCTTATTGTGCTGACCCGAAAGCCCTCCGCTACCTTCGGCTGGAGATATCGGATGCATAGTGACCCTCCTCCTCTGGCCACCACCGCGCTCGGTATACCAGCTACGATTGTAGCCAGGGTCCAGCAGCGGCCCTCCCACCTCCTCCAGAGGGCGCTCGGTATACCAGCTACTATTGTAGCCAGGGTCCAGCAGCATCCCTTCCACTTCCTTGTACTCGAGCCCACCAAGGTAATAAGGTTTTCGTTTTTACAGGGAAAACCCAGAATCTATGGTAGCTCGCTCCCACTCTTCCCGAGCCGTCCAAGATATTCAGGCTTCTGTTTTTACGGGGAAGACCCAGATCTATGGGCGACTCGCTCCTGCGGGCCCAGAAGCCCTCCCCCTCTAATACTGGCTTCTTTGGGATTCTGGCGAGTCTTTTATACCCAATTTTTCATTTGCATCCCTTTCTTACCACTGTAACTTTTCACTAAGGGATGTCTTTCTCTAACACATTGCAATTAGCGTGCTACATGTACTTCGGCCACTTTCTCTTATTCTTCATAAAAATAATTGTCCCAAAGTTATAAAAGAAAAATCTTTGCTGTGCACCGACAATCCGATGTTTTATTGGAACCCCGGCTTAAGGAGATGAAAGATGCTGCCAGCGTAACCGTGCCGGCTGCCACCGTCGGAGCGGCGCGCGGTGTTTTATTGGTCCTAGTCGCTGGGTCCGCTATCGGCATAACGGTGTTCAGAAATATTTAATTATTTAAAAATAACTTCCAGATTTGTTACAATATACAAAAAATTAAAATACAAACATTTTGTAAAAGAAAAATGGCCCCGTCATGTCTATTCCTGCAGAGCTCCTCCACTGATTGAAATGCACATTCCCCAGTGCATAAATTATGTAGTTTAGCTCTATTAATATGATTATGATGAGTTTTTGGGTCTTTGTTCTATTTTGAATTAATATTTTTTATAATTGAGATCAGGGCACTCAACTACCCCAAGATACTTTTTCTTAAAAATATCAGAATGAAGCCAAATACTGCAGTTACAGCGGTTTTAAAGAATAAAATAGTTAATAATACATACCCGTATGCGTTCTCGTATGTATGACAAGAGCGGACTCGCTAGCAAAACTCTTAGGACAGTACTGGCACATGTGTGGGCGGGAGGGAACATTCTCCTGTTGAATCTGTAATTCATTTAACGTAAGTAAGTATGTTTGCCCACGTTACACAAACTATATTAAAAGAATAGAAAGTGTAAAAATTGTTAAAAATAAAGTTATTACATATCTGACCTTCATGACATCAAACAAGACCAACGCTTATGATTTATTTCTCACTATGTACTAGGGATGCATCCAATACCGATATATAGGCGATAATGTGGGTTTTCCGATATATATCGGAATTGGCGATATTAATTTGCCGATACACCAATACTTTTTGAGTTTTGCACTATAGATAATCCATGTATAAATGAGCCATCTTCGCGCTTAATTCATTCATGTTTAAACGCAGCACAATCTATCTACGCTCGGGGAATCCCCGCATTTCATAATTTCATTCCGAACACGAAATACATGTCGCATCAATATTCTTACCATTCTCAAACTAATCCAAAAGCCTGTGCTATTAAGGCGGCACAGCCGATTCACAAACATGCATATCTGTCAGACTACATCGATAGATCATGTCCTTTCAAGCCGTGCGCAACATGTCATCTGAGCGCAAATCGAACAAAAATTACAGGTTCGTTACATATTTATGGTACATACGTTGCTAAAACAGTAAGGTTTTGCTAGAAAGAGATGGTCATATATTCTTCGCTTTCGTCCGCGTCAGGCATCCCCACAGCAGTACCTAAGGTATCAAAATTTTTTTTTTTTTTAAATAAATAGAGATGCGAACACGGAATACGTGTCACATCAATATTCTTACTATTTTCAAACTAAGCTAAACGCTTGTGCTATGAAAATAGGACTAACTAAATATTTACTTATTTAACTTTAGACAAATGATCTTATATTATTTGAGTCGACTTATTATTTTCCGTAAATAATTTAAGAATCATAGTAATAATTCTGAACTCCTTTTTAAATCAATGCATATCGTAATATGACAATAACAAAACAATTACGTAGCCCCACGAACGTACTGCGTATATCAAAATGTATTATTTTATCTATCGACAAATTCCCGTATTTTATTTACATCCAATTATTACTTACTGTATAGAATTTAAAAAACATATTAATAATTCTGAAATACTTTTCATATCATAATGAATACCGTTAATATTAAACAAGAAATAAATACATGGGAGACATGAACGCGCATGTGCACGTATCTTGATACCTCAAATAATCTGGAACAATTGTTGAAATTAGGATAATACCGAAACTGACATGTGACGCATGTTCAAAGTTTAAAAAGGATGAAACCGTTCGAAAATCCATATAAAACCTTAATATATGGGAGATATCAATTGCTTTTGAGCGTATTATATAATAATAATTCATATAAATATCAAATTTGGCGTAGAAGTAGGATTAATAGTGAAATAAATGATGAGAAATATTCAGCCACATAAACACGTCTGACCCCTGCCACGGCCAGACGGCATATGAAAGGCATTTTGACGTATAGGATGTCGTTTTTCATACTTTAGAATTTTTATTTTAAAATAATAATTAACGTGTTTTTAATAAAAAATGTAGCTTTTCAATAGTGAATAAAGACTCAAAGTGCGAATATAGATACAATATATCGTTTGAAATCATATTTTTATATGATTAAACAAGATTTGAAAATCATCAAAATTACTGCATGTTTGAAACATTATAATGTTATAAATATTAAATATTTCTTAATTTCCTACGTACAGATTCTAGATAATTAAGTAAACTTTATACGTATAGAAAAACATATTATGTTTACATACAAATATTTAACACAAGTCTGTTCGCTGTAGAACATTAAAAATGTTTTTTTTTGCTTTTTTGTTTTTTAATGCCTATATTTTCTTAATTATTGTAAATAATGTTCAGTTTATCACTTTTATATAAGAACAAAGGTTCTATCTAAGTTATTTCCCTAAAAAAAATGCAATCTATCATATAAATTCTGACATAAATGAATAATAAAAACCCACATTTTCGTAAAAAACGCCGAAATATGCATTTGCAGTGAATTTGCCTTAAAATAGGACTAAATTGCTGGTGTCCTGGAATGGGGCTCGAATCATCGACCACCAGATCACTAGGCAAGCTTCACGACCACTACACCAACAAGCTACTCATATAATAATCTGAACGTAAAGTTCTGTTAAATTACAATTTTTAAAACTTCATTATAAATTAAATATTCTAAATAAATATTACAAAGTAATTTCGTGTGATTCTAATCTAAACCCACAACATTTTGCACCTTTTCTGCATCGGTATCGGTATCGTCGATACTTTTTTATAAATATCGGTATCGTATTGGCAAAAATGCATATCGATGTATCCCTAGTATATACATCTTACTTGTGACTAAAATAGTTGCACTCTCTCTGCGCCTTGATTTGAGTTAGGGGTTGGTTTAAGAATGTAAACTTGAAGAGACAAACAATATGCAAGTGTCAGCATTATCTATTTTGTTTGATGCATTAAAATGTATGTATGTTTTGCCTGCGGAAGGCGAATCACTATTACAGATTGCGAATACTGCTGATAATAAGTGCAGACCATTTATAAATAAGCTAGAGATATGCAATATCAAAGTTTGCATCTTTTTTTCAATATTTCTGACTTATTTTTTTGTAAAAAGTAGAACTATCATTACAGTAACTCATATTTATTACGGAAAATTCATTCACATTTATATTAAACATTAAAAAAATTCTCTTTCACTTTCGAACACATTCAAAATTAAATTATTAATTATCGATTTTTGACTGCTCAGATATCTGTGTATTTCATTATTATCGAGGAATTTTGAATTGTTTATGAAGTGTTTTATTTTCCTAAATAATAGAAAAATTTGACAAACGGGGTCCATTATTTACCTCATGCAATTACATAAAGAATGACATGTAGAATTTCCCATATTTAAATTATTTATACTATTTTATTTGTTATTTACCACAAAGGACTCTCAACATACTAACTAAGCTTAAACAGTGCTAAACAAAAACAACTTACAGAAGTAGAATGCATATTGGCTTCGTGCATGTCAGCTTCGGCAATTGATGAAAACAGAATTCCACAAACTGTGCACTCTATCCTGTCTGGTTCCGGGCTGTCTCGGGCTGGTTCTGGGCTGTGCTGTAC
The DNA here is from genome assembly GCA_016648135.1 of Agrypnia vestita. Lineage (NCBI taxonomy): Eukaryota > Metazoa > Arthropoda > Insecta > Trichoptera > Phryganeidae > Agrypnia > Agrypnia vestita. The sequence goes on along the minus strand of JADDOH010006125.1, from coordinate 14,089 downwards.
CATGTGAGCCATCATCTTATCCAAGGATATGAATGTCTGAAAATTTGTATTAATTTAAAAACGCTTATACTGTGGTACATGCTCAAAAGTCTCATATGTAGAATTTACATTGTGCTTGCGTGATCTGACAAAAAATGCTAGCTCAGTTTACTAAGAGGTCGGGGGTAGAGCTTGACCAATGTAAATTGGCGTGCGGCGACTTTGGAACTAAAACCCGACCTGGCGGTAGCCCCTCGCCCTGTCATCTCTCGTTCAATCTCAACACCTTGCAGGTGGTGCAAGAACAATTGCCAATGTAGTTTTAAAGTTTTACGAAGCTGAAAAAGCAAATAATGGACCAATATTACCGTTTGAGAGGACTCCAGATAGAGCGGCCGCCATTACTGGTTTGTTTCTTAAGTGTTGCCCGACCAAATTTATATTACAATATCATAAAATATATTTGTCAATGTACCGGACACTCTGTATGTATTGTGTAAAAATTTACACCCTGGCAACTTCTGTTTCGCGACAGGGACGCCCTCCCTCACACGCCAATTTATACTGGTGGCATTCTATAACTCCTCATTCCGAGAGATTAGTAAATAATTTTTATTTTTTGTAAATAAAAATTATTTACTAATCTCTCGAAAAAACCTTAAAACCTTAAAAAACAGTAAGAATGATATTTCATATAAAGTAATATGTACGAAATTATGCATGTAACCTGAGAACAATACTGGCAGCAGAAGAATATCCTGACTTTTGGTTCTTTTGGGTAGTCCTCATTTTTGTGAGAAGTATGGTGCTCAGACTTCACGGTTGTATGCGACAGGAAGGCTTTGTGACAGGAAAATTCCTCTGGACAGTATTGGCACAGAAATACAGGGTGCTTACCATGATGAACCTGTCTAAACGCATGCATAATGCTTTGTTATTACAGTTATAAACAAGGAATAAAACATGACAATTTTTATTTGTCAAGAATATATTGACTTTCACAAAAGTCAAAAAACTTTTAAGAAAAGGCTATTTATTAGCGAATTTTAATTTGAAAAAAAATTGAGAACTGGCTACCATGTTAAAAATTAAAATAATTATAAAAATAAAATATCTACTTACATGTAAAATACATTTATTTTTTCTTAAAATTAAAATATTTTGAATATTGAAAGAACTACAATTCGGAGACTTTAAAGCACACTGCTCCCAGATTCATAGATTGCATAGATTGTGATCAACTGTAATACAGTAGAACCTCGTTAATTCAAAGTTCAAGGGAGCCAAAAAAAAAGCAATTCGAATTATGCAGATTCCCATTAATTCGAAATTCAACACTAAGAAAAAAATCACATTGCTATTGCGAAATTCACCAAAAATCATAAAACTCGTGAAAAAATTTTGTGAAAAATGTCTGCATTTTTCAAGAAATCATTTTGAAAACGCAATATTTATTATGTTAATACAAAGATCGCAACATACGTGTTGTTCCTACTTGAGAAAAGAATCGAAACATGTATATTATTTAATTTCATCGAATTTCATTAAATTTAAAATTATAAATCATTAAATTTCAAATTGATTTATGGCGCAAGGGGCTAAAAATTATTTCGAAATACAAATTGCCAGGTTTACCATTTAGCGGAGTTAATCTATTATGAAATTAACGTCTTGATACTTGTGGATTTGAAAAATTTTGAATTATGGCGAATTTCAAATTAAAGGGTGTTTTACTGTACATGATTACAAAACTTGTAGTTAGGTAAGCTTCGTTAACTATTTATTACCTGTGGTTATCGAGGCAGGAGACTTTAGTGTAGAGTTTGGAACAATATTCACATTGATAAAGACAGTTGACAAAAGTCACCTTTGCCTCCTGTTCTGCACGGATAAGATAACCATGTTCATTTAAAACATGTCTCTTTAACTGGAAAATAACAAAAAATATTAATTATATTTTTTGTGTGAACTAGCAAAACTGATTTTCGTTTAAGGCGGCACATTCACTGCAAGTGCATATTTCAGCGTTTATTTACAAAAATGTGGATTTTTATTATTCATTTACATATATCAGAATGTATATTTATGATAGACTGCAATTTTTTTGAGGCGATAACTTAGATAAGAAACTTTTTTCTCATATAAAAGTAATAAAATGAACATTATTAACAATAATTAAGAAAATATAAGCATTAATCGACAGGCCGCGGTCAAAAAATTGTTTTTAGTGTCCTAGGCGAGACAAATTTTTAATAAATATTTATATGTATGCATAATATGTTTTTTATATGTATAAAGTTTACCTCATCATCATGAATCATTAAGAATAATTAAGAAATGTTCAATATTAATATTTTAAATTTGCAAGAAATATTTACATTTTTTGTTGATTTTAAAAAAGCATTTTATTCATATTCCCGTATTTTGAGGCTTTACTCACTAATGAAAAGTTAGGTTATTTTATTAAAAACACCTTTATTATTATTTTAAAATAAAAATGAATAAAGTATGAAATGTGCCAATAAATTATGTCATTATAAAACCGAATGCCGCTGCCAACGGACAAAACAAAATACCAACACAGCGAAACTAAGCTGCACAGCTTACACATACTAATTCGATTGTTTTTCTTAAATGAAAAGAGGTCTAACATTGTAATGTTTGTAACATCTAAAAGAAAAAAATAATAACCTGTGCACTGTTTGAAAAAGCCTCCATGCAGTGTTGACACTGATGACAGTATCGCCTTCTTCCATGTGCAGTTTCTTCGTGAATCATACACGCAGATAATATATCAAATGTTTGACCACATTCCAAACATGACTTTGAAGCGTAATCTTTTGAGAGCTCACTAATTTGGGATTTTATTGCTTTTTGAGATTTCCTCGCAGAATTGAGGGCCCTCCGAGCGCGTCCGCCTCTATGAAGGTACCACACATGACGGTACAGGAGATTCTCATCAGCGAAATGCTGAAATATACAATTTATTTGCTTGTATTAATTCAATTATGTATAGGACACACTGGTAAAAAAGATACAATATAAGGGATTTACTGGGTATCCCAAAACTCCTTGTCATCCCACTCATGACTGAACAGAATATTGAAATATGTATGAACTTAGTAAAAATCATTAGTTTTTGCACTTTTGTATTTTTTTTCTCCCTAAATTTAATTTTATAAAAATCAACACCTTAGATCAGTTTTTTGAGTGTCACAGGTAAAAAATTTCTCATTCTTAGATTACATTTTTTTATTACATAGCCTTGAATAGGATCACAGTTCAAAATAAAAATAACAGTGCTATGCTTTTGGAAAAAAAAAACAATTTTGCCCAATTAATCTAAAATCATCTTCTTATGTAAAAATGTAAAAATTCATTAAAAAAATATATATTACAAGTTAATAATTTATTTAAATGCAAAGGAACCTCAGTTTAGAAACCATTTTCTTTTCGAACAATTTATTTTACGAAAAAAAAATTCCTGATGAAAAAATGTTTCACTTTGCAAACAGAATTTCATCTTATATACAGGCATTACAACTACATTGAAATATTATTTTCAAAGACTGATAAACGAATTGAAGAAGTTCCCAGGTCCTCGATGGACAAAACGGAGTGAGGTACAAAGTTTTGTCGAAAAATTACACCTAATAAAACATCATCAAATCATGTTATAAATCTATTTAATGATAATGTCATGTCTCATTTCTGCAACATTATAAAAAGTAAGAAGAAACAAATATCATTGTGTGGTAACATGTAACAGATTTCGCCTTATCTGCGGTAACTCGACACTCAAATTACCATATTGGTTTACCATGGTACCAGAAACCTGATAAACTTCAAGTACCTGATGCTTTCATGGTACCTTCCAAACAATAACACTACTATTTTGTAAGATAAGTTGAATTGTAGTTTGTTTTTACGTTTATCCTTTTTGTTTTACATATTACTTCCAATTCATTTCAAGATTTTTATTGCTTTTATGGGATTTCAAGCAATAAATAGAAAATAAAGGACCATTTCTCGGGGCCTTAAAACTGATTTATACATTTTACATCTTATGGGAATAATTATTTCAATTTACAAACAACTCAGTTATACGGAACAAATTAAGTTCGTAAACCGAGGTTACACTGTACCTTGGTTTGTTTCTTATTTCCTATGGGATAAACATGTGCAATTACTTGATCTGTTGTGAATGACTAGTACAGTAGAACCCCATTAATTCGAAACAAATGGGACTCAAAAAGAAACATTTTGAATTATACAGAATCCCATTAATTTGAAATTCAAGGTACCAATAAAAAAAAATTAAATTGTAAAAGTCTTATGAAATAATTAGTCTGTAATAGCTTCTTCCAAAGAAAATAAAAAATTTAACATCGTCCATCTGATATACCATGCATACTATGTACGGCAATCTTGTTGTACTCATTCTCTGTACGTGTTGGTACCAGTATCGTCGACGGTGTCGCCCCCATCTGACCACATCTTGAAACTCACAGACTTCCCGGTTTGCTTTATTCCTCACACGATCAAGCAGAATCTTCCCAGCAATAGCACACAAAGTTCTCAGTTCAGTCGTTCTTAGCGTGCTCTCTGTCTTGACAGTGTCCGCCCTCGCTTCAATACCATATGCGAGAATAGGTCGCACACAAGTCTTATAAATGCATACCTTGCTATCTGTTCCATATTTTTATTCCTCCATACAACATATCTCAGGCGGCCTGCCACAACTGCAGCCTTATCCATCCAAGCGCGGATCCAGGGGGGGGGATCATGGGGGTCATGACCCCCCCCCTGGATCCAGGTTGGGTCCAGGACCTAGGTGGACCACTAATTAAAATACTCATACTCACATTCAGTCACTCACTAACTTTTTTATTTTTCAGGTACTACTGTATCTTTAAGCAGTATACTGCAATCGAACTCGATTGATTTAAAAAAAGCTGTGGACGCTATTAATGATACTATAAGTGTTCTACAAAATAAATGAGAAAATGCGGACGTAATTTACCGACAGTTTTTTGAAGAGGCTAAAGAAGTAGCTGAGCAGCTAGATGTAGAAATTAAATGTCCCAGAATAGTGTCAAGACAAATACATAGGACCAATAACCAACCTGCTCAATCTGCTGAAGAGTATTTCCGCAGAGCCATATACACTAGGCTGTCCCGATAAAAAATTTTTTGACTTATCTTAACACAAGACCTCTCAAAACTTGCGTAATTGAGCGTAAATTACCAAAATAATTTTAAAAATAAAATAAAACTATATCTTTAGGGTTTTACCGATCTACAAAATTTTGAAAAATTGTCATTTTTATGGTGATATTTCGCTATCCTCAATTTTGGCTCCTGAACTAAATACAAAAAAATATTGACTTTTTATTCTATTTAGGTGTAAATCATACATGACGTTTCGATTTGCATGCAACAACACGTTACCAGCAACTTCGAATTTGTTAGGTTTCAACCTGAAAATACCATCAAGTTAGAACTTGTTTTGAGGACTTTCTTGACTTGACACTCGCGAGTGTTTTCTTCGTAGCCAAAATAATTTTTATGCCATAAAAGTACCATGGCGATTGTTACAGTAGTAAAAGCGGACTTTGTGATTTTTAAATAAGAAGTTAGAGGTCGTAGTCAGGCTACTTATGCTATGTTCGGACCATACAAAAAACTTGACAATCAGCAGCTACCAACTATAAGGGACGTCATTTAATTTATTTTATTTGTCAAGAACGACCTGAAATTCACGTATAATTGAAAAGATCCATCCAAATCAGATATATATGTGATTGTTTCCGAAGAGATCAACAATATTTGGACCAAAACTTCAATTCCAACTAAGGAACGAGTTATTTAATTACTGAAATCCAATTTCGAAAAGCATCTCAATTTGAAAAGATAGTGAAAAAAATCTGTGATAGATACAGTTTATCCACGAAATCTGCTGCTGTTGCTTCTGCGGTTTTGACTGACGTCGGCTTGGTTTCTACCGAAGAGTTAACTCTGGTTATTGATAAAAATAAGATCTACAGAGATGTATCTAAAGCCCGGAAGCTTCAAAAGATATTGGAGGTATTGTTATAAAAAGCATTTACTATGATGGACGAAAAGACCATCGCAAAGAAGTTTTAGAAGACCACATCTCAATTTTAGCACAGCCTGGATACATTTATTTGGGACACACAATACCGAAAGACGTGGCACTGCAAAAGGAATTCTTACTTCGATCACAACTTTAGTAGAGGGTCGAGGTTGGAATTAAGATGACGTGATTTGCGTTGAATGTGACGGAACTGCTACTAAAACCGATTGGAAGGGTTCAATTCAATATTTAGAGGAGTATTTGCAGAGACCGTTACAATGGTGTGTTTGTATGATTTTACCCCTTCGTCATTTGTTCTTGACCTTTGATGGTTGCACTTCGGGTCCTAGTGAATATAACAGCCGCCTCACAAAGTGTAACTGACGTTACTTCTAGTGATGGCTTTATAGAACCAGGATGCAATCTCGAGCAGAAATGCCAAATTTTGGACACAAAAATAAGTTTAAACCTTTAGTTTTTGTCATTGATTATAATCTATATTTTGTTTATTTTATTTTCTTGAGCTTTGTTTCATTAATTTCAATACTAAAATACCTTTTAAACATGATTTTTTTATTATTTTAGGCAAACGGTTTAACTCTATAAAAACGTAAAATTTACAAAACTTCAAAGCTCGGTAGAGCCCTCAAGATGACAAACAATTCTATTTTTTGTTACCTTTTTCGCAATTTGTGTAAAATTGCGCAAATTTTGATACCTCTTGTGATTGTGTAGCTCAAAAATTTTTTTTTTCTCATACATGGACGGGACATCCTAATATACATCCCTCTTCTGGATTCAATAATAAGTGACCTACAGGACCGTCTGTCTCTTGAAATACTTAATTTGTTTCAACTAAGCGTTTTCATGCCAAAAAGCGAATACAGTAATCAAGACATTGAAACTGTGAAACAACTAGCAACCGATTATTCATTGTTACTAGATAATACTCCAGTTTCTGTCGTTGTAAACGAATATCGGCTGTGGATGGTGAAGTGGCAGCGGAGTCAGGACATATCGCAGTCGATTTCCGACCTTATTTTAAATTGCGATATTGAGATGTATCCTAATATAAGAAATTTTTTATGTATTATGGCTACACTACCTGTTAGTGTAGCGACAGAGGAAAGATCTTTCTCTACGTTGCGAAGAATCAAATCGTGGCTAAGAGCTTCAATGGTTGAAGAACGTCTAACCGGACTGCCACTTCTCCACGTCAATAAAAACGTACCCATTGGAGTAGATGAAGTGATAATGCGTTTCGGGAGAAGACGTGAAAGAAAAATTGATTTTGTTATTTAAATATAGGTAGGTATTTTTAAGTATGGTAGGTAGTTACATTTATTAATAAAATACCTACGTTTTACTTGTAAGTATCTATTATTATCAAAATTAACTTCTTGTGACTTGACCACGACTATGTGACCCCCCCCTGGCGCCAAAGCTGGATCCGCCCTTGTATCCATCTTCTTTAGGGAGGTCATGAGAGCTGAGCATTTCACTGCCAGGGTATTTGAACTGGTTACTTGTTCAATGGGCTCATCACATACTGAGATTCTGCACTAGAGTGCAGATTGGTTAGAACCAGTGTTTGGAGAATGTCATACATTTTGTTTTCGCTACGGAGATGCTTAGTATAATATATACTTTGAGCAGGATTCATCAAACTAAAACTATCCGCAATTATTAGGGCAGCCAACTGAAGAAAGCGTGCACAGGATCCCCAATTTTAAGGATTGCAACATAATTTGTATACATAAAGGGGATTCCGCACCATAACGAGGGACACGGGTGTGCGGAATCAAAAAGACACATATTGATAGTTTATTATAAGTTGTTAAAAAAATTAAAACTATGATACTTCAAATGCTTTGATTAATGGCGCAATTTTAGTTTATAAAAATTATTTTGAACTATAAATTACCGGGATTTTCGAATAATCGAGGTTAAATACTATAAAGTTAACATTTTGGATATTTTGTGTCTTAAAATTTTTGAATTATGACAAATTTTGAATATTCGGGGCACGAATTAATGGGGTTTATTATGAACATATTATGAATAGTTTGAACATATTATGAATTTATGAGTTTAGAACATATTATAAATAGGGTACATATTATGAATAGATAAATGTGTAAACATAGAACAATTTTACCTTGTTACACAATGTACAGAACCCTGGCTCTTGCCCCATATGAAATTTTATATGAAACTCCATTCTATGTTTTGATTTAAATCTTTTATTGCAAAAACCACAAAAATAAGAACTTTTTGTGATGTTCCCAGAATCAACAGGCCCCATGGTGTGAAATTGCTCCGAGTTGGTGTCTACAGAACGATCATCCTGTAAACGAGTAATTTTTATAATATGTACAATACCAATATTGTGTGTTAATATTTTATTTTAATGTAAAACTTACAGAACAATTATGGAGATTCATATGCAAAAACAATTGATCTTTGGTGAAGTATACTGAAGAATCACACCAAACACAAACATAATTCCCATCAGCCGTCGAGTGATTACTTAGAGAATGGTTATAAAGTGAATCCACATCTGGAGCCAATCCATTACAAAGGTTACACATGTACATTGGAGTATTCTCCAAAACCAACATGCTTTCATCATAGTTTTCTTCGTTTTTTACAATGTTTATAATTTCTATATTTGATTTAATAGCATCATGCACAATTGGAGAATCGTCAACTATTTGTTCAACAGATTCAATAATAACATTTTCACTTATGTCATCAGAAAAGGTATTCATATGATCTATCAGATCGTTGCCAGTATTAATGCAGTCATTGTCATCCGTAATGAGCGTTATTATTCTCTCATTTGATTCTTCTTTTGCGTTCGTTACTTCTGCGTAAATGTGATCATTATGAACACTTCGACTGATCTTACCGGGCAATGGATCACTGAAACAATGTTGCTCTGGAACAGAATCCTCACAAATTTGTTCAAACATTTCTTTCAATACATTATCTGACTCCAGAACTGTCTGGTGAAACTTAAAATGTTTTTCTAGCCGCATACGACAATTGAAACAAATATTTTTTGGTAACGCATCTGTAGGCAGCACTTTTATCGGAAGACACGCATTTATTTGATCAAAAATATTTGAAGCGTCCAGTATATTAAGCATACTATTTACTTCCGAATTACTTTCAGAGCACAAACGGCAGATGCTCAACACCACGTCCGTTTCTCCTCTCACTATATTTAACTCTTCAGAAGCAAAATTTTCATTACTAATTAAAAATGATTCATCCAAAGTATTCCCTGAAAAATTATTGTCTTGAAGCAAGACAGCAATACTTGTATCACAGTCAGTGTTCAAAACATCACTGTTGCCGTTAAGAGAAGTGTCTTTCTTTAAATGAAGTGTAGGAACAGACGTCGCTTTCAGAAGTTTTTTATGGTTTTTAACGAAACTATTTGGCGTGAAATGTATTGAACAAACATTAAAATTCTTATTCAGCGTGTCTGTTAAATGTGATACTAAATCCTTTCTGTTACACATGAGAAGCCACTGCAGACACCTGCAATGAGAAGCGCAGTAATATAATAATCATTACAACAACCATTTTGTGATCCCTAACTTTCAACATTTTACACTTGGTCAATTTTGAGATAATGAAGATTATAAAATAAATAAAATTGTTTTAAATGACTGTTAGGCAGTAAATTACTATTCAAGCTAGGGTTTGAAAAAATCCGATTTTTATAATAAAAATCAAATAATCAGATTTTTTGATATATATCCGATATATATCAAAAATTGGATATACATCCAAACTTTTTCTCTCCTTTTTTGCACACGTCGATTGATACAAACTCAAAATAATTAGGAAATTTATTTTTTTATTTTGTATATGAATTATGCAATTATTTAGTGCTATGGGTGTTTGTTTCTTTGTGTGAAATAAAAAACGGATTATATGAAACAAATCAAACTGAAAATAACCGTAACACTTTTTAAAATACAATTAGCGCCATCTAGTAACGACCGCAGATATTTAAAAAAAACAACCGGTAGCATTTTTTAAAATACAACTAGCGCCATTTATTAACATTTGCAGAAAGTTTTCTTGGATATATATCAAAAATAAAAATCGAGCCATAAATATCGTGATATATATCATGATATATCCGCGGATATATATTCTCGAACCCTGATTCAAACACTGATGAAAGAGAATGTCTAAGATAACCTATTTAAGGAAACATACGAAATTGAATTCCAAAATATGAAAATAATTTGAACAAACCTATTAGAATTCAGGGGAAATGGAAAAAAATGCACATCTGATGAAATATTTTCGGCATTGGTGCATCCAGGCACGGCGCAAGATTTCATTGTAGGTAATTGCTAAAAAAAATACAGAAATAAATTGTAAATTGCAGGACACAATTTTTACTTTACATAGCATCTTATTTATTTACTGCTTTTGTAAAAATTTACAAGATTAAGATTAATCAATAAACATACATATTCAATCGATGAATCTAAAGTTCGTGACCAAAATTTCATATTTTAAAATTATACGCAGAACAGTGATGGAGTCACCGTACAATCCCCCTTATTCTCAGCATAACAAGGTTGTTATATTAATAAGGCCCGGTTGTTTCAAGTTCGATCAAATTAAGCGGTCGATTAAAGCATAGATTTTTACGAAAACGGATCGTCTGACTGGTAGAGAACGTAAAAATCTATGCTTTAAAAGAACGCTTACTTTAATCCAACTTGAAACAACTGGCCCTAAGACACAAAATAAACAGAACATATGCGTAAAGTTTCTATGAGAAATGTCAAAGTTGGTGAAGTATGCAATATCATACTAAAAAATGGTAAAGATATGCTTGTTATGCTTTGTTGCTTTCCTGAGAATAGGGGAGTATTATTGTCTTAAGGGATATAACCAATGAATGATATTAAAAAATATATTTTTGTGAAAATACAATATACTCTTGATTATTCGGAGGCACATTAACCAGATTACAAATTAACCAAAGAGGCAAAAAAAAAGTAAATTTTTGCAGAACATCATTAAATTGTCAACAAAATTGAATTATTTCCTTACCTCAGATAAGCATTCCTCATCTGAAATTAAAAAAAGAATTAACTTAACTTTAAAAATTTTTTTAACAATAATTATCAGTTATTTTCTAATATATAATAGAAAAATCATATACTCCGTTGAGTAAAGCCTGACACTTCTGTATGATTTTTTGATTCTTAATTATTTGAATCATTTAAGCTTTACACAAGACTAACAGACAGTCGTCAATGTACTAAGCCCAATGCCTTTCCATGTTCGACATGAAAAGCATTATTAAAAGTAGTAGAGAAACCAGTAGTTTTAAAAATGTGTACCTAAAGAATGATCTATTTTAATGCTAAACAGAACTTACCAAATATGAACAGGAAATAAAGACATTCTTATAAGTACCAAAGCAAAACTACAACCATACTTTAATTCAGGCTCAGTTTTGTAATGTATAAAGTAAAGCAAACAACTACCTACTAATAAAATATATGACCAGGATGTGTTCAATCATTCTTTTTCAGAAAAATTTACATACATAACTAACGAAAAAACAATAAAAAAATAAGTACTTCGCATATAAATATAATTTTTTCTAGATATATTAGGTTATACTTCAGGACAAATATTGGTAGATACCAGGGTACAATCCTTTTATTTTTACAAATACAAATACACATTCTAACTTAACAATAATGGCGGATTTTTGGCAAAATATTAGCATATATTTTCTATATTCAATATTTTAAAGTTTGACGAGTTCTTATTATATAAAATGTATAAAGTATAAGAATCTTGTCCGCTATCCGACTGAAATGCCAGAGTTTTTTACCATTGCTAAAATATAGTAAGAAATTGACTAATTACTACTAAAAAATATAAAAGCGTTACGTACATACTTAAAAGTATTTTAATATAAAATGAATTTCTTTTAAATTAATTTAGTGAAATATTAACCTGTATTATTCATATTTTTAAAACGAAAAGAACCGTTATGGTTTTATATCAACGATATAAAATCTTTTGTGAAATTCTTTCTCGAGAATGAGTTTTATAGTGTAGAAAATTTAGTAATCTGAAAATACTTGTGATTTATAACGAATAACAATTCCAAAATCAACGTCAAATTTCTTATCCATAGATTTGTTGATATCATAGACCACAGAATATAGACATAATCATAGACATGAAGACAAGTGACATGATTCGTTCATGTCATACACAAAGGTAAAGAGTATATTATACACAAAGAGGTTTACAACCTCTTAAGGCCTGTTGTTTCAAGTTGGATTAAAGGGATTAAAGTGAGCATTCTTTTAAAGCATAGATTTTTGCGTTCTCCACCAATCAGACGATCCGTTTTCGTAAATATCCGTGCTGTAAGCGAACGCTTACTTTAATCCAACTTGAAATAACCGGTCCCTAGGTAGAACGATAAAAATAAAAATTATTAAAACATTAAAAAAACATTATTAAAACGTTATGTAATAAAAAAATATCCCTTTTGTCTGTTGTCTGTCATTAGCTTTAAGTAGTTTATGAATTTAACGCTAACTAATATACAGGATGTACCAGAGCTAGCAGCAGAAACTTGGCTGGTAGATTCTCGCCTATGTACCTATATATATCGACGGCTCCTACATATAATATCGTAACCCACAATACGATGATTTTGAGTTTTTTGTGTATACACATATGTATTTAATTATATATTTAATTCGAAGAAAGAAAAAAAAAATTTTGCTATAAATAATGTTTTTTTATTATGATTTTTTTTTTCTTTCTTGGAATTAAAGATTTAATTAAATACCTATGAAATAAACAGTAAACTCAAAATCGTCGATTTGTGGGTTACGATATTATACGTAGAAGCCGTCGAAATGTACCATATTGTACCTATTCGCAAACACTACATAGTCTACAGAGTCTAAAATATTCAAGCAACCATGACCTAACATTAATAGTTATGAAAGAGTGCAATATCAAAGTTTGCATTTTTTCTTCTAAAATAATCAAGCAACCGTTATGACAACAATAGTTATGAAGAAATGCAAAATCAAAGTTTGCATTTTTTCTTGTATTTCTGACTTATTTTTTGTAAAAAGTTGAACTGTCATTACAGTAACTTATGTCGATTTTGAAAAATCCATTCACTTAAATACAAGTCGAATAAAATGATAAAACGAAGAAAACATTTTAGATTCATAACATAGGCAAGAATCTACCGGGCAAGTTTCTGCTGCTAGCTTTGGTACACCCACGTTTACTGAAAGTACACTGCCAGTGCGTAGAGCTGCGCGCTACTCGAGTATATATTCCGACTCCAATTTATTATTATGTTATCTATGCTCCAATTACACGTATCACTTAAGGACAGTATACCTTGCTAGTACGCAAAAATCGAGTATATTTTCAAGCACCGCGATTCAAATATGCTAGTTTTAGTTTATTTTTTATTTTCTTTTTTTATTTTGGAAAACATACAGTACAATGTAATAAAAAAATTTATGGATTATATAAAAAAAATATTCATTTAGTATGACCGGTGAAGTTTTCTTGAAGCTGGTAAAACTAAGAAAAAAAATTACAAACTTATAAATAACAAAATATTTAAATATAAACCTCATGAAAAATAACATAAAGTTTTGAAATATAAAAAAGTATACTATTTATTCAAATAAACATAAGATAACAGTTAAACTTGAAACACTAATATTTCGTCTATTTATTATTAATTAATATTTAATAAACGGTCATTTCTAAGGAAGTAATCTATAAATTATTCATCTGCACTGGACGCCATTCTTCTCATTTCTTCTAGAAGCTTTCCGTTCGCTTCGCCGGGCCACGGAGAATCTGCGATAAGCAACGGTCACCTTATTGGTTGATATACCAAAATGGCGTTCGACTTGAGCACTTGTAGGGTCCGTTCACTTTATGAAAGCCACTTGCATTAGT